>CAKNWW010338476.1:0-13234 GCA_932074435.1 Andricus kollari | reverse complement strand
TGTGCTTTCGCAGACCGCAGCTTTGTGCCCCTCTTTGCCGCATCGCCGGCATCCTCTTGTCCGGTCAGGACCCTTACAAACCGCTGCCATGTGGCCAAAGCCTAGACAGCGGTAACAGCGTGTTACCTCCATTTTCTTGCGTAAGCGACAGGACACCCACCCCACCTTGAGGTGTCCCGCGCTTACCAAACTCGCCGCCATTTCCTCGGTCAGTTCCACCAAAGCCTTCAGAGTTCCTCTGAAGGCCCTCTTTGTGAGACTGACCCTTATCTCACCTGCTGGCTGCTCGCCAAAATGTCTTCTGACGGCAGCCTCGACCTCCTCCGCATCTGTGGTTGTGTCGAGGTCAAATACCACGACCTCAGTGCGAGGAACCAGATCCCTCACACTGCCACCTTCACCCACAACCTTTCTGATCGCAGCGGAAAGCTTGGATCTGCCATCCTCTGCGGGCCCTACTTCTACAAGGACCTCTCCGCTCCTGGTTTCCCTGACACCCTTGATTGTTACGCCAAGGGAGTCAGATCTGACCTTTCGCTTAAGATCCTTAAGAACCTCTGCATAGCTCGAGCCCTCAGCCGGTTTGATCAAAACCGCTTCAGGTCGAGCTCGTCTCTTTCTCTCCTTCTTCTTAGTACATTGGGTTGCCTGTGAGGGCATCCCCTTCTCGTCCTTTTTGGGCGTCGAGGTCGTCAACGCTGTAGCGCCACGTGTTCTTGGCCTTTTCCTTCTCGGCTTGGAAGGACTCTTCTCGACTGGACTCAGAGTGGCCGCCCTCTCTCGCTTCCTAACACGGGAAGTGGGAGCTGCCACGGCTTCTTCCGTCTGAGTCCAGCTTTCGTCCGTCTTCTTCGTTGCCTTCTCTTTTCGGGTGATGGCCCTCGTTCTGGCAGTTCGTCCCACATTCTCGATCAAGTCCCTATGAAGCCCTTCGGTCGTCATAGAGTGATCGCGTAGTTCGTCCACGAGTCGCTCCGCTCGTTTCAGCCCGTCCCTAATTGGAAGCCACATGTTCTTCGTAGAGCTGCTGAATTCCGCCATTTCCTTTATAGTGCCACGCAACTCTTCAAAGAGACTATAGGTCTCTGAGAGTTTGACATCCATAACTTCGATGTCCATCTTATTGACGGACACTTCCACCTCCTCTGTCACGTCCAAAGGACCTCCAAGCTCCTCACACACGCTCCTGTCCAAGTATGTTTGGTCCCCCCCAAAATCCACCGGACCGGCACTGACCACCGGGGCTTGCACCCGATCGGAATCAGTGGGGAGATTGCTACTCCCTTGGGATATATTGTTAGTAACATACTTCCTCATGTCTGGTTTTCATTCGGGGTTCCTTCCCCTAGCTGGTTTTTGTCCGCCCCGGGTATTTGATTTCCCCGGTACCACCGTTATCTGGGAGGCGTTCCCCTATCCGCAACCTGGGGAGGCGCCCGATGGAGGACCAGCAAACCCCACACGGGAAACATCAGACTATTAGAATCAAATCAAAAGATGTTAATAAGCAAAATGAGAAAAAAATTATTGTTTGATGTATACGAAAATTTCAATGTGAAACCAGTAATTGAGAAAACTAAATTTAAAATTGGAGGTAAAGTACGTATAAGTAAATTTAAGTATGTTTTTGAGAAAGGTTTCACACCGAATCGGACAACTGAAATATTTACCATAAGTCATGTTAAGAATACTGAACCAGTGACGTATATGTATGTATATCATTAAGCTATTTCCCTTTCGGCGAGCCTCTAGTGGTAAGCGTGACACTACCCGATTCGGGTAGTGTTTTTTTTAGGTGGATAGTTTCCTGTAGTAAAATAACTACAAGTGTGGGCTCACCACACCCACGACCGCCAACAGCAACGCAGTAGTATCAGACGGTCACCCATCCAAGTACTAACCGCGCCCAACACTGCTTAACTTCAGTGATTTAACGGGAACTGGTGCTTCCAGCGTGGTATGGCCGTTGGATTAAAGATTATCAAGATAAAGCTATTGCAGGTAGTTCTTATGAACAAGAACTTGGCAAAGTTAGACATCCAGACATTTATCTTGTGGAAAAAGTACTGAAAAAACGTGGAAATGAGCTATTTGTAATATGGCTAGGTTTTGACGACTCTCACAATAGTTGGATAGATAAGTCTAGTTTGTAAGTATCTTTGTGTATTAATATTAAGGTTTTCCTTCTGAATAAAGTTGATTATTCTCAAACATATATATCTTTTTCACTTACACATCTACCTAGCCTTAATCTAGTAAATGAAAAAGGCAAATTTGGTTTAACTTATATTTTTATTCAGATTCTCACACACACACACTAATAAAATACATTTAAATTGTTTAATGTATAAAGGTACTATTCACAAATCTGAGTTCTGACAACTTCTCAAGCACTTCTTCACACGCATTTTGATTGTAGAAAGTAATCATTTCAAGAAACAAACTTTCAAATCGCATGAGATTAGTAAATATAAGTTTTTTCATTGCCTTATTCTTTAAACTTGTATAATTTTTCTGGATATCAGATTTTACACTTTTCACACAAGGTGATTTTACATTGCGCCAAACACCTTCAGCGATGGTTTCGAGGATGACATCCTTTGTATGCTGAAACGGCATAAGACTCTGTTCCAGAAGATACCGGTCGATACAAATACTGACTTCCCGGAGAACAGCAAACGTTGTTTCTTGCAGTACAAACGGATATTTTTGGGTTTCTGCAATTTCCTCCTGCAAAGCCACTATATAATCTCCAAAAGATGTAGTCATATGTATACGGGAATTCCCACAGTCGATACATTGCAGCTTCTCTTGGCCATCAAAGAACAGTGAAATGACGTTGAAGTAACTTTTGAATAATTGCCAGTCTTCAGGATTCAGGGTTATGCTTGCACGAGGATGTAGTTGATGATTGTATGTAGTTGCATGTAACATTTGATTTCGAGGCGTATGAGGCATGATGTTGATTCCACTGAAGGCATTCAGACACTGAGTGATAGTTGAAAACTGTACATTTGATATATTCTTCTTCACAAATACGATGGAATTGTAGCATCCACCCAAATACCGAATGCAGAGGTCACCATCTTCACAGGATTTTCGCATTCCCAACAGCAGAGTTTCATCTTCATTCAGCAGATTGGTCATCCTGTTTGGAAGAAAAACGGTAAAATTGTTTTCTACCGTGGCAATGAACCGCACTCCAAACTGTGTTGTTGCTTTTCTTATGTTTGTAATTTCATAGTTTTTGTTAAGCTCCAAGTCCTTGATCTTCTTTGTTGGAAGGAAATTGTTATTGATGGCAATTTTGTTTAGTTTCGAGAAATCCATTTTTCACTTTTTTTCAATATGAAAAATAGTAAATTTTCTTGTTACAGTTTGTAAGTCTGTTCGCACTTGTATCACTTTTTTCAGTTCTTGAATGTTCTTTAGAAATAAGTTTACACGACTTTTTAGCTCTTGTTGCTTTTCTTCTTTACAATGTGACATCTGACAACAAACTGATGAAGGAGCAGAGCTGGTCTCCTTTTATAGACGCTTACCCTCTCTACCGAATTTCTGGAGACTTTTGCACAATATTGTCAGATATTGCATCATATGATGCAACAATGTTCTAGAACGTTCTACACTATAATCGGCACGTTTGGGATATAATTTTTGAAACGCAAAATGTAATGCGAAATTACAATAGCCTTGAACTTATTGTCGACGAAATAAATTCTTCCAGAAAGTGCGCAGTATAAGGAAGTAATAAATCATGCTTATTTTCTCACAATAACCTTGCACATGTTTACTCGAATTCGGCTCGTACAATTCTGTATATTTGTTCCCGAATGCATTTTTTTCTAAAGTCGAAATATCAAATATTGAACTAATAATTCAATTGTTCAAAATTTCGCCGAATTCTAACTTTGAAACATTTTTTTTAATTTTCCTAAAATGATGATATATGGCATTTCAAATTCAACTTATTTCATATAAATATATTAACTAGTTATGCAGTATTTTAAGAGGTTAATGGCCTTGTAATTACTTAAGGTTATTCAGAATGAAGTATTGGAAACACGACTGCTCGTTCATAGTTTTTTGGGATCTTCCACAATTTTGCTTTTAATTCTTTCAAAGGCCATGAATAAAGTTCCTGCCTATTTTGATCTACTACGTGAATATTGAAGAAACTGGAATTATGGGGCTTATCATACAGATACTCTAATGAAAGGTGGTTCTTTCCTACTAAATATTTATTGTTTTCCTCATATTCTATAATATTTAGAATTGATGCAATGAAACCATCTTTCAGTAAATCGCAGTTGTTTCTTGAATTATTGCAGTCGATCGAAAAATGTTAATGATTGAGTATTTTGTATTGTGCTGTCATCTTTAAATTATTATTGATCTATGGTCCACTAAAATTACGCTGTTTAACAATTTTATTGGTATTAGACGTTAGGTTGTTCAGGTTATCTAAAATTTCCATTTCAGCGTACCTTCTTGCCAACTGCTGTCAGGGTTTACTTTTTTTCTCAATTTTCTTTTTATGGCGGTCATTTAATTTTCAAAACCAAATGCAGTGAATTCGTCAACATGTTTATATTTTTTAACATCTTTACAAAGATGGAGTAAATTATGGAAATTGTGTGACATGAATTCTTTTACGTAAAAAAATTCAAATGTTTGAATGAAATACTCTAGAAGTTCTTGAGCTGAGTTCGTAGCTGAGGTTTCCTGGAATCTTAACCATAATTATACTTGATAAGATTGTCATTGCTACATGTAAGGCCATGAAGTTTACATACATTCCTGCTTTCAAAATTCCTTTAAGAACCATTGGTATTTAAGAAAAAAGCCGAAGCTTTCATATTTATTTTTTCAAAAAATTGTTACAACCTATGAAAAATACACGAACCCCCGTATTTGAATTTTGGTAAAAAACATTTTTTATTGCTATTTAAAGAGTTAAAAATCGCCAAAGCTGATGATATATTCTTGAAAACCACTCGTGGCTTATTTTTATTAATAATATTTAAAAATCCCACTTTTCACCTCCTAGCTCTTAAAAGGAAAATCATAAGATTTCTTTTGTGATAATAAAATGAAAAAATATGACCTTATTAAAAAAAGTCATTTTTTAAATTTAACTTTTGAAGGGGGAATATTTTCAACGAATGTTTGAGATCAATGAAAAGGGCGTAAAAAACCTATCAAATCTGTACTTGACGAATTTTGCCTTCTCTACATTAGAAAAGTTAAAAAACGCCGAAACAGACGAAATCCACGTAAATCCTCAAATTTCCACCCTCTCTCCCTCAGTAAACCCAATTTCTTGACGATGTACTCAGGGTGATGATTTTCCGGTATTTATCATACTCTTGAATTTTTCACGATTTTTGGGTCTAATTTAATATTTTTCGAATTAATGATATAAATATCACTTATTTGATTATTTATTTACAATTGAATTCTTGATAAAGTAAAAATAGCGTTGAACCTACAAAATGGAGCTCGTTTATTCATTTCTGATACACAAATTTTCAATTTGGAATTATTTTAATTCTAGATTTTTTGATTTAAATTAAATCTTTTTATATAGCAGTTTTTCCCGCTCCCATTATTCTACAAAATATTATAGTTTTTGAGATTAAGACTCGAGATTATTCTGTATTACGAGTGGGGGTTTATGTAGTTTTTGATTCCCTAACCTAAATATTACGTTATCTATGTGCAGTGATCAGAATATCCTCCACACTGTGAAATTTTCCTCGACCGTTGTTATTAATAATGAAGACAATTCATGTATGAATGTGCTATTTTGTCATACGGTCCATTAAAGTTAATAGTGGATTCAGTTGTCAAGAATCAAGCTTTATTGGCCAATTTCATTAAAACCAACGTACGTTTCGACCTTGTTGCAGGCCTTCTTCAAGGTAATACCCCAGTGGACACACAAGTCCTAAAGACACGAAAAGATCCAAAGGATGTCTTAAGGACGTCAAATGGCATGACATAGAAGTACATTCCAGGAACGCCTTTAGGATGTCCTGGTGCCCACTGGAACATAACCTAAGTTAACATAATTTACATAGATTTAATACATTCATAATGAAAAAAAATTGTAAAGAAATTTTTTTAAATTTACCTGTAGTGATATTAATTAAATCATTCAAGACATTTCAATATTGGTTTTTTTCAATATTGAAATAACTCATCTTTTTTGGAGTGAACCAAAATTAGATGTTTTTTGTATTATTGAAGATTAAAATTTATAATTAACATGGTTTAAATAGTGTCCTTTAAAAAAAATGTTAATTGAAACCTTAAAATTCCGAGGCTCCAATACAGTTATTTTACTACATGTTAAATAAATAAAAATGAACACAAGGTGTTTTGATATGAAAGGATAAATATGGACTAACGAAATACATTATGGAAAAAGTCATATTTTCATGAGTAATCAAAAGAGGCGGATATTAAGATAGAGACCCAAATGAAAAGTGCGCCAAAGTAAATTGAATTTAAAAATTGAAATAACATCTTAATTTTTAATTTTGAAACTTTATATGCATGTTGTGACAAACCAGTATTTTGATTGCCTAATTCACAATCCCGTTTATGTTCATAAATGCTCGTTTTTAGTCTCCTGCCAGTCTCACCAATATAAATTTTATTGCAACATTTACAATTTATCATATAAACTATACAAGATGAGTTTTCTTTGTTGTCTTTATCTCTATTTAAAAAAAGAAAATTTATTAAGTGTGTGGTTGTTGGTGAAATAAACATTAATATTGTATTTTTTTATTAATAAACACCTAAGACGTTCCGAAAGACCTTCAACATATGGTAGCGACTCCTTAAGTTCAGATTTATTGTGATTTTTATTCCATTTTGTATTTTTAGACGAATTATTATAAATTTCATGGATTCTTTCATCGATGATCTTATTTATTAATTGAAGTGGGTAATTATTTTGCATCAAAGTAATTTTTAGTTGATCCAAATTTTCTTTACGGAATTTAATATCGCTTAATTTGACACTGTAACGACTTTCCCAGTCTTATGGGACATAAGCTAGGAGCATCGCCACAAAAAAGCAGCAGCAACATAGGAACAAAATTTGTTCGGTTTTGTTAGGCGCCAGACACCTCTTCGGCGTCACTCTTAAAATATCTTAAAATAGTCTCTTATAATAAGTCCCTAACTCAGGGAGAGAGATTTCGTGGGGGCGAGAAAAAGCACTCCAAAATTGTTAGTAAAAAAAAGGAAGATATAATAAATCTATGAAAATTAAATTAAAGTGGTAAATAAGACATGGTTGAAATGTGAATTCAGTAAAACAAAAACAAAGGATTTAAATCCAAACCATGATTAGCATTTTAAGCAACTATTCATTCAAAAATGGAAACGATATTAACGTTTCACTACAAACAAAATTTTTTATCACGAAAAATTAGCTTAACCTAACAAAATTAACCGCTTAGCATAAAGAGGCCACTATATTCACAAATGGCGTCAGCCTGAGAATTTAGACGCGTTTCAGCCATAGCGACGCGTGCCACATTTTTCACCCGAATCCCTCGTCTCAAGAACACACAACAAAAGAAAGAAATAATATATAAACTCAAGAACCCTAACAAAAATCTGGAGAAAACGTAAGAATCGTAATGCCTGCCTTAATCCTCAGAAGCACAAAGTCCTTAGCTTCTTTGAATGCCTGTCCGGCGAAAAAGATGGACTCTGCCAAGATAATTGGCTGTCACTGTACGTTTCTCCTCGACTCTCTTTACCTGCCGATGGCCGACACGAAACTAAACTCTCCGGCGTCCTCTCCTCGCCAATCCCTGCCCTCTCGCGCCAAAATTCTCAGCCCAGTCGTTGCTGCCCTCTCAAGCTGTATTTCTGGGACTCTGGTCGATGGAATTCGGTCCGCCCTTACGGCATGTGGAACGCCGGCTAGTGTAATGGCTGCCTCCGTGTTTTGACAAGTGTCGAGCCTGGTATGGCTACACGTTATTTTATCAATCCTTGAGACTTGGATTAATGTGTAGTGGGTGGCTCGACATCCCCGTGGGCCCTGTACTGGTTAAGTGACCGTGGGTGAGTGAGAGTGACGTCAACCTGGTGGTAGGGATGGCAGTGTTTTTCCCTGTCGGATTTTCCCAAGAAATGGACTCTGATTCCAGAGATTAATGTAGGACGTCAGGTCCTCCTTGCTTTATGACTCCAGGTACCTAATTTACTTAATTACTAGTGACAGTTTACATATAATTTCATCATTTAATTCTAACTTGAATAGCTCGATATGTAATTGTTCTAAAAAAAATCAAATTTCTCTCTCATTCCTCACACCTAACGTTTTAATAGGATCTTATCTCTAAATTAAATTTCTATTTTGAGCTTGTGCTGGCCATGGGAGTAATCCCGATCTATTTTTTTATTTCTGAAAAGCTGGGGAAGGATCCATAACGGGTGGTTGGCCACGACGTTACAAAACCCCCTCCCAGACCGACCCGTGGGGTCCCAAGACCAGCAGGGGTCACCAATCCGATCTCCAGATTTTTCATCAAGTTCAAGAGCATAATTGTGTTGAGTGTTCTGGCAACCGATTATGATTTAGTGTCAATTAAGGTTACTCGAATAATAATTTTCAAAAAAAAAAAAATAAATAAGAAAGAAATAAGCAAACAATCTGGATGAAATAAAGCTTTGGAAAACAAACCTGAGAATTGCAGGTGACTTGTGATAAAGAAAAGAAATATGATAATAATTGTTCTGCTATTTGTCAGATTGAGGATCTCCCTTACAGAGACTGATTGTTGTTATTTTATATACTCTTGTGTTTAGTTATTCTAGTGCTTGTGAACTAATATAACTCTTTAACTTCGATCACAGTCGATTTTAAGTCGAAATTTTTGAATGTACAATGTTCGATCTTAATGCTGCAATCAGGCAGCTAACGCAAAAGAATAGAAAATCTTGAAGTTAAAACTATCTTTACATCCTCGAACTACACGAAAAAAAGGCTTAAACTAACTAATGTGCGTAGAACTACACGAAAACAGGTTACAAATAACTATAGCCAGAAGAGCTACGCTAAACTTCCACGAAATGACTCATGACTGATTAGGGCCTGTAGGGCAACACAAAAACAGCTTAAAACTAACTATAGCCCTAAAAGCTACTATAAACTTACGCGAAAATGGCTTATGACTACTTAAGGCCTGATGGGCAACACAAAAACAGCTTAAAACTAATAAACGCAACCTAATGCTCAGAAACTCCCTAATCATCTCTGGTAAGGGCTGAGGTAGGGGCATCGAGGCGGGGTGCTGAGGAGGATGGGTGCCCTGTTCCTGTCGGGAATGAGGGCTCCCCTCTCCTAGCCTCCATCTAGACGCACACCTCGGACACAGGTTAATCCTAACGCCGGGTTTCTCACAATTAAAACAAAATATCCCCTTCTGGAACCAACAGTGGTTGAAGTCGTGCCCCACCCGGTGTTAATTCCAACACGTATGATCCGGTGGGGGCATCAAGGGTGCACAAAGGTCCCTTCTATACATCCGATGGGCAGCAGGAGAGCAGAGTTCTGGCAGTTGACTCTGGGTCCACCCCTAGGTTGGCATTGGACTACTCACTGGAGTCGGAGCCGGCCCAGGGCCTGGGCCCAGAAAGAAGCCTGGATTGGTCGGCCAAGTCGAGGGGCCTCCGCCCCGCGAAGTAGACCCTGGACTCGGGACCTGGGGTAACCGCAACGGAGCCGAGACCTGAAAATCGAACCTCGCAGAAGACGGCGGCCACTCTGGATTTCCGCTCTCAGCAGGCGACGACATCCTGGGGTGCTCCAGCGCAGTAGATGTTGTCGGAGCAGGAGGCGGGGGCAGCCCGAGCAGGGCTGAGACTTGCACATCGAGGATCGCAAGAGGGGAAGGCATCTCTTGATCCCGTAAGGGAAAAGGATAGGGAGACCTCTCCTCGATGACTCGGCTGCCCTATTTTCTTCTAAGTCGCCTGCTTCGGCAGCGCCCCTCCTCCTCCATGTTTTTGGCTTCGGGTGGGACGGAGCCCTCGGTATTGCTCCTTTGGAGCTTCCGGGGTCTTCCGGGACCACGGCGGCGGACAAGTTGCACGATAGGGACGCCGAGGGTACGACGCCGAGGTCTTCCCCTCTTGCGGCCTGGAGGCTGCTCTCCTCCCGAGCCACCTCCGGCTCCTTCCGGACTTCCGTCTCTCCCGAAACCTCTCGTTCCGGCGGAACCTCCGATTTCGGTGGGACCACCAATTCTAGATGAACCACCGGCTCCGGTAGAGCTTCCGGTCCCGGCAGAACCTCCGGTTCCAGATCCTCTGGGTCTTCCTCGCTTCTTCTTCTGGCCTCTTCCACTTCCGGCACCGTCACTGGCCGGTAGTGGCGATTTTGCGGCACTATTGGGAAGGATGAAAACCGATCCGTCCGGTCGATCAGCTCGCGCTCTTGGCAAAGCAAGTGGGCTTGGCTGATGGCGCGGGGTCTCCGGAAGTATAGGCGACAAGAGTGACCCCGACGCCTTTGGAGCTCCTGCACCGTCTCCGGGCGATACCTCGGGATCTTCTTCCTCATCTTCACTCTGCGAAAAAGGACCTTTATTAACTAGGTTCGGATCAATCGACTAGTAGTGTTTTAAATCTTTAATATGAACTTTCTCGCTTATCCCGGACTCATCTTGGATTTCATAAACTACCGGCGATATTACTTTTATAACCTTGAACGGACCGGCATATTTCGGGGATAGCTTTTTCGCGACATAATCTATAGCTGAAGATAAAGTGTGAGTCCTGCGCCACACAACACTACCTACTTGGTAGCGAATATCTCGTCTTCTGCGATTATAATACTTCGCCTGACGATCGGACGCTATATCCAAGTGATGTGCACTAGGTCTCTAAGGGCTGGTAAACGCTTAATCCTACATTCCCAATCCTCTACCGCTAACGGCACAATATCGGGGTGTCCCTCCTCCTGTCTTCTCAATGACTTTGCCAGTCTAGGCTCTCTTCCATAATTTAAGAGCGCTGGCGACGCCCGAGTGGAACTATGTACGGCCGTGTTGTACGCGAAGCGGAAATCTGGGAGGTGTTTATCCCAACTCCGATGATCGCCTTCTACAAAGGATGATATCATCGTTTTTAACACTCGATTTACCCGCTCAACCGGATTAGCTTGCGCATGATACGGTGGGGTTGTCGAGTGCCTAATTCCCAATCCCGCCGCGGCCTTTGAAATTAACTTGTTCACAAACTCGGTGCCATTATCAGTGAACAGGACTTCGGGGGTTCCCCATCTAAAAATAACTGTTTCCTCGAATGATTTTTGGACATTAACGGCATTTGCTTTTCTTAGTGGTAGGACCTCGATCCACTTGTTAAACATGTCTTGGAATACCAAGATATACTGGTAACCAGATCGACTGGGTGGGAACGGACCCATCATGTCTCGCATGCTCGGACGTATTTTGCAACGTCATTGAACATTCCGGGCCAATAGTAGAGCAATGAGAGACGTTGGAAGGTCTTATCAACACCTAAGTGTCCAGAAGTTGTGGTATCGTGTGCCTCACTAATAGCCCTATTGCGAAGCTCTAGAGGCAAGACCAGCTTTCTGGCCTCCAAATCAGGCAGTAATGGGTCCGTCAGGTGGTCGGGGCGATGACAGTAAAGTCGATCACCTTCTAATTTCCAATCCGGAAACTGATAGGGCATTTCTTGGACCAATTTGGTTCTTCGAGTGTACCACAGATCCTCGGTCTCGCCAATAGCACATACCACTTCAGAGTCCGGCTCAAACATACGTGACAGCGCCTCTGGTACGTGGTGAAAGGCACCTTTTCTGTGTTTAATCTCGAAATCGTATTGTACGTAACAGCTTAAGGTCCCAGCTACCTAATCTCCCAGTAGGATCTCTTAAGTGATAGAGCCATCGGAGACTACTATGATCTGTAATCACTACGAAGTGATAGCCCTCCAAATAAGGTCTGAACTTCTCGACCGCTCATACCACCGCCAAGCATTCTTGCTCCGTATCGGTGTAGTTTTTCTCGGCGCCTTGCATGGATCTACTAGCAAAGGCTATGACGTGTTCCACGCCATCTTGGATTTGGGTGAGGACTACCCCTAGACCCGTACTACTTGTGTCCGTTTGTAAATAAAACGGCAAACTGAAATCTGGACTAGAGAACGTGGGAACGGAGATTAATGCGAATTTCAACTCTTGGAAGGCCTTTTCTTGGCCTTCTCCCCACTCGAATCTTCGATTTTTCTTTAATAATCGATGGAGTGGTTCTGCCTTATGAGCGAAATCCTTTATGAATCGCCTGTACCACGATACCATACCCAGAAATCGTCTAAGTTTGCGCACAGTAGTAGGAGCCGAATAGGATGTTATTGCCTCGACCTTTTCCGAGTCAGGGTGCATTCCCGTTTTATCTACCAAATATCCGAGATATCGTATTTGACTGCAACCGAATTCGCTTTTATCGGGATTGACCGTAAGTCCGGCATTGAGGATCACATCTAAGTTGGCCACCACGTTACGAGGCTTGCCTCTTATATTTTGAGCCTAATAATGAAAAGACAATAAATGATCATCGAAAATGGCTTTATTGTTTTTCAAAGTATTCTCCCTTGTAACACAATTATACTGGGAGGCGATATTTATTTTTTCTAGACTTATACGACAGAATACAAGATGCGTTACTTTAAAATTCGTTGAAGAATGACGTCAGAAATTATTAATTTAAAATTCGCTCGAATTGGGCCATGCACGATTTCGGCCTCTCGCTCGTATAAAATAATTGAAGAGATCAACAATAAACGTAATGCGTATAAATGCGCAGAGGTACTCACAGTCGTGGCTACCGGATAAAATGACCAGTACCTTATTTTCCTGAATAGATTCGGTGGGTATTGTTTCGTTACCCTGGCGAACGCAGCGATGATGTATATACCGTCGTAGGCGTTGGTACCGTTATCAGTGATAAGGATTGCAGGACAATGGACAATGCTGCTCTCGCGGCCTGCGACCAGGAAAATGCCTTCGCCTCTTAATTTCAGATATGCCTAATGGCCAATGGATGTCCAATCGGGATTTAAAAAGAGGGAACCTGCGGAAAATCAGAATCACGGTTCTCCTTAATATTGCACTTCACCTTTTATAATAACCCACGTAGATTTTGCACAGTGTTTTACCTCTTTGTCCCCT
>CAKNWW010338473.1:0-10729 GCA_932074435.1 Andricus kollari | reverse complement strand
GGATACTGAAGAGGCAAGCGCAGCAGGCCAGTAGAGCAGCTGCAAGGGCTAGAACATCGGCAATTACAACGCCGACAACCAGCTCCGAGGCTCAGAAGAAAGGGAGGGTCTCAGAGGACACGCCGCCGGGGAGTAGTCGAAACAGTGTCCCCAGATCAACGGCCAAAATTGGCTTGAATAGCTCCAAAGGATGTTGACAGCTACGGCGTGGTTCCCAGGTAATCTGGAAAACCCGTCTGTGGTCCTTCGGCGGTAGGAGGGATTCAAACTGTTACTAAGGGCAGCGTCCTGGCGAATCGTCAGGCACGACCGGCCTCATGTAGAAGACACAACGGGAGATATCAAGCACCTGCTAGTTGTGCAAATTCGTGAGTTCCAGACGAGGGTTCTTGCGGACTTCAACAACAGGCTATCCCACCACCTTGGACAGGTCAACTTTAGGGTTGCCAGCCAGGCACAGTAGACGGGACACAGGAAAACCGGGAGCAAACCTTAATGGCTGCTCCTAGCCTAACCATTGCCCAAATTAACTTGCATCACAGCAAAAGGGCGCCACTGTATTTCTACAGAGGGACATGGCTGCGAGGTACAAAGGTATCTCGCTAATCCAGAAACCTTGGTTAGTTCAAAATACTATAAGGGGATGAGGAAGGGGCTGGTTTTTGTTACAGGGACCGCAAGGCAGCCAAACGAAAGGCCTGCATGCTGACAAAGGGACTTAACGTAGTCCCGCTGCCAGAGCTATGTACGCGAGACCTGATAGTGGAAGCCACAGATCTTAAAGGAATAGGGAAGCTAGTCATGGGACCGGAATACTTTGCATAGCACCGCGATACCAACCTACCAGTGTAGGTAAGTACACTGGTGGAGTACTGCAAGGTAAGTAGTCTTCCTCTTCTGCTGGGGTACGATGCTAATTCCTATCCTACTTTGCGGGGCAGCTTGGACATCAGCTCAAGAGGTAATGATCTATTGGAATACCTAATCACTACTGATTTATATATTTTTAAAACGGGGAGTACCCCGACGTTTCGTATCTTGGTCAGGGAGGAATTCATCGACATCACTCTCTGTACCTCTAGTTTCAGAGACAATGTCAAGAACTGGAGAGTCTGCCGGGACCATTTCGCCACATCATTATAAGAAAATCGTTATAGGCTTATACTGATTTTCGTATCATATTTTGTCGTGAGGGTCCAATATGCAGGGGAGCAATTGTTTGAATCAGTTATGATTATTTTTCCAATCTATAGAAAAATTTTGTGGGAAGGCATGCTTAAAAAGGGCCCATGAAAATGGTGCTGAATATTATCTAGTTCAGGAAATAATTAATAGTTTTAAACAATTTAATAAGTAGGACTTCTGTTATCAATTTTCATTTATGTTAGGGTTACCTTGATGTTTCGCAGGTTCACTTTTCACCCCAAAATTTACCAGAAAGTCTCTTTCTTTGGGTGGCGAACCTGATGATAGCTCTGTGAAAAGACAAAAAAATTTCTAAACTTAAAATGTTAAACAAGTATTAAAAATAGTAAAAACGTAATTCGATCATATAAATTTATCATTATTATTATAAAAAAGTGAATATCTTCTTTAAACGTGAGTAATACTGAAATATCAACATAAATTGTAAAATCAAAGTTTGCCAAGTAATTAAAAAAAATATCTACATTTTTTATATCAATTGATGATGAATTATGGAACGGTATTGTAAGACTTCTAAATCGGTTACGTCACCTCGACCAATATAACTTATTTACAAATGATTATTACAATGTGAAACAAAATACATCTACGCACTTAATCTATTTTGCCTTACTTCAAAGTCAGAATCAAAATTCAAAATCGTTAATCGTGGATTTTTTTGGTTTTCCTCCATAAGATATCCTTTTTCTCTAAATTGTAGAAAAATTCCAAAGTTTCGACTTTGGAAAAGAGGTATCAAAATTGAATCACCTGAGGTATAATATTTTCTTTGAAAAACTAGTAAAATACTGATTAAGATAAGTAGCTCCTAAAAATATTCTTATTTATTATACGTAAGTAGCCAAAAATGGTATCAATAATAATAATTGTTTATTATCATAGAGTTTACATAGTACTTTACATTCTTTAACGGATAATAAATGTTCCAACTTAGTTACTATACAA
Source organism: Andricus kollari (assembly GCA_932074435.1). Taxonomy (NCBI): domain Eukaryota; kingdom Metazoa; phylum Arthropoda; class Insecta; order Hymenoptera; family Cynipidae; genus Andricus; species Andricus kollari. Next base: position 8,578 of record CAKNWW010338473.1, on the reverse strand, counting down.
GAATATAAAACAATGATATTTATTGTTTACATACCAATTGAATGAAGAATAACGTCCAGGCTTAAGACCACAGTATAAAGAGTCTTCATTTTTTAAATATCTAGGATAGGTTAATTAACGCAGAATATTGAGAGCAACGTAATTAATGAATATTCTAATGTTTCGTGTATATATACTGTTCAGAGATATTTGTATTTTTCTCCTTCCAGAGCATGAATCAAGTACAAGGATGATTTTTGGGCTTGGCGACGTGTACAATTTTAATCAGCATCACATAATTTATTTAATACAAGTTAAATTCGCGCACATGTATAATTATTTCACCTTGAGAAACTCAGGTAATTTGCTTTTAAAGTGAAAGTATGTATTTATATTATTCTAGCTTGATAAGCTCAGTGACACAATAAGCCTGAGATATGACGCTGAACGGCTCAACAATATTCGCTTACTCCGAAAATGGTATCTGCCTCTCAATTTTCTTGCTGCTCCTCCGTGGATGGTCAAAACAAGTAAAAAGAAGATGATCGTATTGACAATCCCGGAAGGATTCCCTAATCATCCTGATAGTGAGTCTGATCTTCTTATGCTAGTCAGACTGCCCATGAACTGAGAGTCTCCCTGACTATGGCGTAAAAATTATGGAAGGCGCTTTCGACCATCTAGCAGAACCTAATGCGTCCAAACTTTGAGTCTCTAACTTTGACCATCCATTTTTCTCCGGGCACTTTTCTGGAATAGAGGATTTGTTTCGAAATAATTTTCCGTCTTTAAAATCAACGCGTTTTTTTGCTGAGGCAGATTTCAAAAAGTAGAGGAGACCCACGCCAAATGCAATCAGTTTGGATTTCTAAGCCGGCAACTACATGTTTTCTGATTAGAGCGATAAGGATCTTCTGATCCTTTTTGTTATTTTGCTGCAGAAATATAGCAGCTTTCAAAACACGTAGAGAAGACCAGGAGCTAGCACGAATGTGATACTAGGCAGGAGAAAGATACCTCTCAGGTGAATGATGTCTCTCGGAAGAAAAAAAAAGAAGGAGGTCTGCCACGAGGAACACCATGAATAGGGTCCAGGCAAAAATGTGGTATCATTTTCTCTATATCAAAAGGTTCGCCAACACCTCCAATTTTGCCTTCATCCTTAAACTGTTGTCAAAAGTAGATAGTGAATTACATGGTAGTCAAGGGGCGGGTTGATTATGAATGAGAGAGCAAGTCAGCATCTCAGGGATAAGAGATTTCTATTTCCTAGATTGTTATGAGTCAGAGTGAAATTAGGAATCAGAATATTATTTGTCATAGCGTGCTACGCTCCAGTTGATAGTGACAAGGGTGAAGTGACAGACGCCTTCTGGGAAACTTTGTATGATACTATAAGTAGTTGCGATCATGGTGAAAGAATCAGCCTACTAGAAGATATGAATGGATGGGTTGGCATCCAACGTCAGGGTAAAGAAAAGGCTGATAATACAATTTCCTCCTGGGTTGGAATAGGGCAAAATTTATGACGTCTTAGGCTAATTTAATTGATCTATTATCAGGAAAAGTATATCTTCAAAGTTCGAATAGCATGTGTGGATTCCTTTTTGGAATAAGTCGAATAAATTCCACTTGGACAAGTCCATATTCATTTCCATCAGAAGAACCAATCTTGGTAGGTGGCACCATGCACCTGGAAAGAGGAGACCTGAATCTAGAACGAACAGAAGGCTCAGCAGGAGGAAGATATCTCTCAGGTGAATGATATCTATCCGAAGATGATGAAGCTCTGCCACGAGGAACGCCATTCAATAATTAATTGATCATGGTTGCAAATTTATTCCGGTTGGTCAAAAATACAACTGTTTGGCTAGAAATTCATCTTTTTGGGTTAAAAATTAAACGGTTTTGTAGAGAATTTGTCTTTTCAGCTGGAAATTAAAAAAATTTGATACACAATTAAACTATTTGCTTGAAAGTTGATATGATTGCTTCAAAATTTGTTCTTTCTGTAAAGCATTAACTTGTTGATTAAACATTCAGCTCTGCTCAAAAATTTATCTTTGTTTCAAAAAATTTATCTTTTTTGTTGGAACATTCAACATGTGTTCTCTGCGGTTTTGTGGTTCGGTAGATACGAATCTGAAGTCAAAATCAATTTCCAATTTAAAATTATAAATTTTCAATAAAAGCGTTTATTGTCAACCATATAGTTGAATTTTCAAGTTAATTTTCAAGTTAGTCACCAAAGAGATGAATTTTCTACTAATATTAACAAACATCAATGAAAAAAATGAACTTTTAACGAAGTAGTTAAACTTTTAATGAATCAGTTTAACCAAAGCCTTTAATGTTTTACCAAAAAAGATAACATTTTTTACCAAAAGTCATGATGTTGAAGAGACAAATACAAATTTCGAGAAAAAATCAAGTTAAATTTTCAAGTTAATAAGATTTTCAGTCAAGATAGGAAACAAATTTAACTAAATTCTTGTCATAAATCTAAAACTTCAACCTTATACAAAAAAACGAAAGGATTTGTCAGATATTTCTGTAGAAAATTATTATTCTTTATTTATATTAAGAATGACAGCTTTTTGGAGCTGTTACATAAGTGGAATAACTTTAAAGTGAAAATCTATTTGGAGAAAAGATTAACCATACATTACATTCTTAATTAACTGGATATGAAGATCTCATTTGAACAAACAAGTCTTATCTAATCTTCCTCAGGTTAGTCTCCGTTACAGGAGAATTATTATTATAGTTGAATCATAAACCTAGTATAATTTTTCTCTTAAAATATTTTCATTAGGGAATGAAAAATACCTTTATTTTATTTTCTACAAAAAAATGATGACTAAAGCAATGACTTATTATTATTATTTGTAGTTACAAGGTACTTTGTAACACTCCAAGCCGGCTCCCGAACTTTAGATTCTTCCGAATTTCAGATTTACATTTTGTTTAAATTGGATGTAGGGTGTGCAGGATTTTGGCTTACACGCTCTACTCTAAAATATCTAAGGATTGGCCGTTGTTCACCTACTGGAGTTTCATAGATTTCATTTCGGGTTAATTGGGTAACCTTGCCACTTACCATGTTAATTTTCAATCGCCTAGAACCGTAACCACCATATAATCCCGCAAGACACTCACCACTCTCTAATATTGCAAATACGTCACCCTCAAATGTTGATAAAACAATTAGTTCTTGGATTGGAACTGGCATAAATTTATTGCGTCCTACGGCTAATCTAATTGACTTATCTGCAGGAAAAGTGTACCGTCTAAGGCCAAATAGTTGGTGCGGATTTGCTCTGGGAATCATCCGAATAAATTCAAGTTCATTAAGTTCAAATTCAATTGCGTTAGAAAACGAAAGTCTGGTAAGTGGAGCAATGCATCTGGCAGATGGAGACCTGGACCTTTTGCGAAGAGGAGGGTCAGCAGGAGAATGAGGCCTCTCAGGTGAATGATGTCTTACAGATGAAGAAGAAGAAGATCTGCCAGGAGGACAACCAGAAATAGGATCGGTATTTGGTAAATGCACCAACTGTGAACTTACCTCTGAAAGAATAAACAGAGGATTAAATTCCATTACAATATTATCATTCCTGTAAGCATGTTGGTATAGCAGGAACTCATTGTGGCAAAAGTGAGCATCTGGCGCTTCAATTTTGTGTCAAGAATGAGTATATTGAATCGAAATTACCCCGGGAAACCTCTTGAAAGCTGTCCCGATAGCACAAAAGTTTCCCTGAACATTCCTGAAACATTCCAAATTAAGGTTCGAAGAATTCCAAAAGGTGTCTCAGGAAGGTTCCTGGAAGTAGGTAAATATCCGTATATCCAGGAAGTTTTCCAAAAAAGATTCCGGGAATGCTCGTGAGAAATTTAATTCATTAAATTATTTAAATTTATAGAATGCGAACATTTTCCACGAACATTCCCCGAACCTTCCTTGGGAACCTTTCTTGATGCACGGACAATTAGCTACTGCCAGGAACTTTCGCGGAATGTTTGTTGAAAATCTTTTTGAATTATGTAAAATTAATTATTATAATGCGAAATTTTTTTACGAACATTGCCGGAACCTTCTTTGGAATCTTCCTGGATATGCGGACATTTACCTACTTCCCGGAACCTTCCTTAAACATTTTTCGGAATTCTCCAAACCCAACATTGGAATGTTCAGGGAACATTTTGTGCTATCCGGCTGGAAAAGTTTTATTTAGAATTTTGGGTACGAAATTTATTGCAATTTTGTACACACATGCAGCGGAATTCTTGGAGAGCAAAAAAAATCTTTCTTGAAGAAAACCTGTGAATGTTTTAATGTTCGTGGTGTTTTTGTAATGATTTTAAGGAAACTCAATAAATTGCAGACAATCTAGCGGATTGTATAGGATCTACATGTATTCCAATCATTTTAGGATATTTCGACAATTTCTAGGAAATAATGAAACATTTGTTAGCTTTAAAAGACTTTAATGGATTTAAAAATCTTTTCAAACGTCTAAAGGGAACACAAGAGATAGGATTCCAGTTTGGTATACTTTTTTCAAAGTTTTCCTTTAAAACATTGGGAACAAGGTTTTATGAGTGCTGAATATTTTCGTTTTCAAAAAATTATTAATATTTTCAAACCATTTGTTAATTAGAACTTCTGTTATCAATTTTCATTTGTATTAGAATTACCTTCATGTTCCGCAGGTTCCCTTGTCATCCCAAAATTTGCCAGAAAGTCCCTTTCTTTAGGCGAGGAACCTGATGATAGCTCTGTGAAAAGACAAGAAAGATTTATAAATTAAAAATGCTAAACAGGTATTAAAAATACTAAAAACGTAATTCGATTATTCCATTTGATTTCGTATAATTTGGTTAAAGCCTAACAATGATTTTCGGCAGTGTATCCTAGCCAAGCAAAAAAACGAAGAATGCGATTGTAATTTCTTAATGAATTGTAATAATTTACCCCTTACATACCAACAGCATTAAGAATGATGTCCAGGGTTAAAACAAGAGTATAAACGCTCCGCATTTTTCTTAATGTACGAAAAATTGATTCACGCAAAATTTTGATAACAGCGTAACTAATGAATATTCTGATGATTCGTGTGGATATACTGTTCTGACATATTTGTCTTTTTTCCCTTTCCGAGCATAAATTGCGTATAACGCTAATTTGCGAGCTTGGTGACGTGGACAATTTTAATTAGTGTCACAAAATTTATTTAATACAATTCAAACTATAGCACATGTATAATGATTTCACCTTGAGAAAATTAGATAATTTCTGTTTGAAGTAAAGGTATGTGTTGATATTCTTCTATCTTGATAAGCTCAGAGACTTTATTCTGTAAAAAGTAAATATATAATCACAGTATTGATAATATGGTACGTAGATTCCTGAAACTAAAGAAATCTTCGTTTTTAACAATATGTATATGAGGCATTTAATAACACCTTGCGTAACTGATAATAATACCTTCTATGAAAAATGTCAGAATCTGCAAAATTATTTTATCTTCAATTATTTTTGGCGTTGGCTTAATTATGATAATTCCAACGCGAAGTGTAGTAACGATTAGTATTTTTAATTGACTTTGCTTAGAGAAAAATTGAAGATTAATCACGCCAGCTGAAGAAATCATTCGGAGTCATGGATTTGATAACTACTTGAGGTCTAGCTTCTCTAACCGCAAATCTAAAATCCATAGAGTCATGAATATTTTTCCTTGCTTTATAGATTCTTCCACTTGGCGGTGAAAACGATCAGCTGACATAAATGTATCTCCGCTATCGAAATAATAGAAATCAGTACATTGAGCTTCAATTTCTGGCGAATTGATGACATAAATCAAGAAAGCGAGAAAGCACCAGTTCTTATTCTAGCCAGTAAAGTTGACCAGCCAAATTATGATTTTCATTCTGTCACGACAATGAAGGAAAAGTTGATAAAAGGCGCTGATAAGATCTTCCTTTTTTCGACCAGCTACACACTCATTCCATAAGTCAGAAAAAGGTCTATTTGATCCTTTAGCTGATGTTAGAGGGATGAAGCCTTTTTTTGTGATGTACCCAATCCTGACATATGTCGCATTCTAGGCATAAATTATCTTTCGCATGTGAGGCCTTATGTTGTTCAAAGTTTCGCATTTTTCACATTCTTCATTCCCCAATTTAGCACAGGAAATATTCATATTCTTAAACACGGTCCGACACATTTCGTATCTACAATTTTCAGCATACAAGGGATATTTTAAAAAAAGGCATCAAATAATTTCCTCATTGTTATATTATCGGGCAATCCGCATTTGATACTTTTCTTCTAGAAGTCCCTCCTTTTTCCGCTGATGTTTCTAACGTAGTGGGATTCACATTATTTAAGGCATTCGCTCGAGCAAAAGTGTTTGTTTTCTGAACGCCTAATGTTGTGAGGAAAAATGTTCTGCAGATCGGAATCAAGCACCCATTCTGGTTTGTCAGTCGTTATACAAACATTTTCGTTCTTTTAGATGAGCCTTTAGCAGTTATCCTCTTAATTTCTTTTGCATTTCAATCTTCAATCTGCAGTCTGAAAATTTTTTTTCTTCTTTCCTTGGGGCTCTGAAAAATCGTCTACATCTTTCGTTTTTGTTACGAGCAATGTTCATAACCCATATTATTATATAAGAATGAGTATTTTCAAGATCAGAAAGTGACGCAGTAGTCTGTGTGGTTTTACTCCTTGTATAAGAGGAACAATCATAATTTCACAAATGATACTGTACGATGTGTGGTGGTTCGATGTCCTCAAATGTATTATACATATGATTATTATTATGCCGTAAAGTTTAAGCTACTGGTGCACCCTCAAGGTTGAATGTACATTTTGAAGAATCGAAGAAAACATCTGGATTCTGATTGTAATTACATTCGAAAAGAGTTCTGCCTTTCAAATCCTATAGATAAGAATCATTTTCTTTATCAGAAGATGTTTGCTTCTTAGGCTAACTGCCATAGATAAGACCAGAGTATAGACGCTTTTTATTATTTCCAATTAAAGGAAAAACTGATTGGCGTATTAATGAGGAATTTAGTTAGCAGTTTAACTAATAATCTTTTTGGTTCCTTTTGTTAAGAGGATACACCGTATACTGCAATAATTATCTTTTGAATTATACTAGACTAATCTTTTCCTTCTGGGATATTTATATTTCATAAATCTGTTTTGAGGAGAAGGATTTAGTTACACATTGAAAGAGGTTTTAGATAGAGTTTCAAAGATTTATGTGCCGACAGCTACATGTCTTTTGATTATATTTTTATAAGAAAATGAAAAAGACCTTTTTCTACTTGCCACCAAAAAATAATTTCTGGGCACTGACTTTTTATTATAACTTGTATTTACAAGGTACTTGTAACATTCCAAAACAATTTCCAATCAAAAACAATATTACCTTTTAGATTCACGTTTTGTTTCAATTGAATGTGGTGTGTGGAAGATTTCGGCTTACACGCTCAACTCTAAAATTACTCGAGATTAAGCGGCATTCACCTACTGGAGTTTCGTCGATTTCTTTTCGGGTCAATTGGGTAACATTTCCGCTTGCCATGTTGATTTTCATCCTTCTTTTACCATATCCATACAATCCTGCAAGAATATCACTGGTATCCAATATTGCAAAGCCATAACCGTCGATTGATGATAATGCAATTTTTTCTTGCGTTGAAATAGGAATAAATTTATTATATCCTACACGTAATTTAATTGAGGTATTAACAGGAAAAGTGTATCTTCGAAGTTCAAATAGCCGGTGCGGATTATTATTGGGAATAAGACGAATAAATTCAAGTTGGTCAAGTCCATATTCACTTCCATCAGAAGAAGTAATTCTGGTTGGTGGAACCATGCACCTGGCATGAGGAGACCTGGATCTAGCACGAACAGTAGGCTCTTCAGGAGGAAGACTCCTATCAGGTGAATTATGTATACCAGAAGAAGAAGGATGCCTGCTACGAGGAAGTCCATGAATAGGGTCACGATTCGGTAAACACTCGAACTGTGAATTTGACTCTGCAAGAATAAACATAGGATTACATTTCTGTATATTCTTATCGTTTTGTGATAGTACGTTGGCGTATTATATATTGGTGTATCTTCGAAGTTCGAATAGCCGATGCGTAGTTTGATAAGCAATAATCCGAATAAATTCAAGTTGTTCAAGTCGATATTCATTTCCATCAGAAGAAGCAATCTTGGTTGTTGGAACCATGCACCTGGCATGAGAAGACCTGGATCTAGCACGTACGGGTGGCTTTTCAGGAGCAAGATACAATTCGGTAAACACTCAAACTACGAATTCCGGAATTAAGCCGAAATCAAGAATTTGTTCAAATTCAAAAGATTATTAATAGTTTTAAACTGTTCATTGAATTAAAGTTCTGTTAACAATTTTCATTTTAATTAGTATTACCTTGATGTCTTGCAGGTTCACTTGTCATCCCAAAATTTGCCAGAAAGTCCCTCTCTTTGGGCGGCATACCTGGTGATATGTCTGTGAAAAGACGAAAAAAATTTATGAATCTGAAATGTTAAAAGTCTTTCAAAAAC
>CAKNWW010338471.1:0-15007 GCA_932074435.1 Andricus kollari | reverse complement strand
CGTATTTCATCTACAATATGCTGCTTGATCATTTCTTGGGCGAACTTTCCAACCCTTTCCGTGAACGGCCTACTAGATGTTATGTAGTGAATCACGCACTGAATACGGGACGCATTCTGTCTTGCCCATCAAATCTTCTTGTTCAGTTGAATAAAGCGTCCTTTGGTCTTCTGATCCATCATCGGTTTGAGCCTTCGATTTGAATCAGCCAAAGCTCTCGCAGCATCATACACTGAGCAATTGATGGTCCAGAGGTCGGACTCTTGCGAGACTCTCCATGAAGGGAGGCATCCATTTCAGCCAGATCTTGGGGCTTAAGAGGAACTTGCATGTTAATGTTCCTTCTTGTCCTGAAATCGTGATCATCTCTCAGAAGGTGCCTGTTTTCCGCGATTGGTCTTAATGTCGTTTTCTCATCTTCGGCTGCAGCTTGATCAAGCAGCGGTTGGGGAAGCGCTCCGCGTACATATCCATTTTTCGAGAGGTAGGCACGTTGATTTCGCAACGATTGAATCGAAACGTGCTGAAGCTCTGGGTGTTTTTGGCACCACAGAGTATGCATACGCGCCATAAAGCCTCGGTGAACAGGGATAATGCTGGCATCGTAGCAGTCTAGCAAGTCATCCTTGAGTTGATTCGTCCACTCAATGTGGGCGTTTCGCCGATTCGTCGTCGTGTTTCCATCTAAATTATTTTCAGCACCCCGAACTCTAGGATTATCGGCATTGTTCGCCGACCCATTGTCGCGTGCTCTGCGCGTTCGATCGTTTTGAACCGCATTTACAACTTTTGGGTGTTTTGGTGGCGTCATTGTTGTTCACATGAGCAGCTAGGGAAAGGGTTCGTCCATGCTTGTAGAGCCCCGTATGCAAGGATAAGGCTGCATACTCTGAGAGGTCGCCCGGTATCCCAGAGTCACCGTTTATGATACCTCACCCAGGTCCCATTCAGCTTTCGGCACGGTTGTCACGCCTCCGCTTAGGGGTCATTCCTTCAAGATCATCCCTGGACAATTGTCCGCGACTGTTTATTAATTATTGTAACCATATTCAGCAAAAACCCTTGGTACAGGGACCCTCTATCCGCAACCCGAGGACGCGTTCAGTGGCTTTGTCATAGGCCCTTCAGTTCTATTCCAAAGGAATCGAAACCGAATATATATATGTATTAAATTCAAAAATTGCGCTTGACATGTCTCCCAGAGAATGGATTCTCTACAATTTGTAAAAATTGCAAATGTTTTGGATTCTGAAGGCTGCAGACTTTTTTTTAACAGGAACTAGACATCTTTAAGCGTGTCTACGTCGAATTACAGGCGCTTAAGCAGCAAGGCTGGCCGACAGTGGTCATCGCCGACTGAAGCCCGACGCAGATACGCTTCGAAATTTATATACGATGATTGAAAGACAATAATCGGGAGAACCTTTAAAGAACTTCAAGATATAATGTTCGAAGCAAACTCTTTTCGAACGTTATTTGGATATAGATGAGTTCTTTATATAAAGAAATTGTAAAATTGGGTTGGTGATGCGTTCATGTAGAAATACGAAGACTGTTGATGATGTAAGTTTGCTAATTTATAGCCTGTCATTCAAGGGCATTTTCAGTTATATTTTGGTAGCCCATGAAAATTTTTCAGCTTTATTTCCTGAAATTGAAGATAAGACCCTAGAACTATGTGATATGAATTTTAGACGTTTACTCTACTCAAGAGATAAAAAATATTTCATTTAGGGGTCATTCCACTCTCTTCTATGGCATGCTTTTCTCAGTGTAAGTATTCCGGATAAAAAATGCATCCATTTCTTTTGTTCTTACAGAATTAAATATGAATTTTGACACACCTCATCTCTCGCGCTCGCGCTCGCGTCAGCGTGACGAACCATCTTCGAGTCAACCTTCTACGAGCCAGCGAAACCGACCGGCCGACCAAACTCCGTTCGGTAAGTCACTTTCTTTTTTGAATGACTCGTTACAGTTATGTTGGCCTACAAACTAATTAGCTCGTTAAAGTTACGTTACTTAAATAATTAACTTCAAGTTCTTTAAAAGTTAGTACAAATTTTTCCCCCATTGTCCTTAGTTTTTGGAGATTACAGGAAATGAGCATGCCTAAAATAAAATGTACGTAGTATATTATATATATGTACGCTATATTATGAGATGTGAAAGACAATACGTTTGCAAAAGTAAACACAAAACCCGTATAATTCTCTCTACTCCAGATCTTCAGCAATTAACTATAATAATCTGGCAACGATTTATATGAAGTCAATTTAACACTTTGTTAGTATACATCAGTTTAAGATCTCATAAACTTCTCTTCAACGTAAAGTTTTTTCCTTGCATGAAAATATTTTGGGCCCAATTCCGAAAAGCGTATACACGGGAAAAATAGGTCAGAAAGGTTTGGTTATACGATTTGATGAACTTATTTTAAACCCTTATTTGAAATCCTAGGCAATATGACATGTACTGGCGCGCAAGTTATCAACTCTATAAAGAACTCTATAAATAAAAAAATGTATCCACTTCTATCTGCTCTTACAGAATTAAGGTCGGTGGGCAACTCACTTTGGATCTCGGGCGCGCGCCCAACCCACCGTGACCAACGTTCTTCGAGCCAAGCTTCTCCGAGCCAAAATTCTCCGAGCCCACCACGCCCGCATCTAAACGCAGCTTTATTTCGTAAGTAACCTTCTTTTTTAGGTCACTCATTACATAAAGTTGTTTCCGTGCATGAAAATATTTGTTTATTATTTTGATAAGCTTAATGTTGCATATTAGATTTAGCGTGATGCAAAATGACAGTATTATATACGATATTCTGAAATAGTTCAATTTTTGTGGCTTTCAAAGTAAATTGAAAAGACTATGAAAGACCTTTCAATAATAATTTGTACAAGACAGGAAATTTTTTTATTTTTCCTATTTAAATTTACACGGATATTTGATCTCTGTCAAAGCAAAGGCTAGAAGCGAATGTTAGTTGGCAAAGATGACAGCTTTAAAATTGTTTGAAGATGCTAGGATTTTTTTAAGCCATTCATATCTGTAACATGCCCGAGGGCCGATAAAAAAGGGATCTATAATATAAAGCAAGTTTCTGCCAATTAAACGTTGAACTTAAGAAAATGAAATGGAATAGTTAAATTTTCAGTTAAACAAATTAATTCTCAACAAAATCAAATTTTTTGCAAAGTATTGCTAATTTCCAACAAGTAGTTGAATTTGTAACTAAAAAATAATATTTTTATTTTAAATGAAAAACAGTTGAATTCTACCAAAAAATACCAATTTTCAACAAAAAAGTTACAATTTCAACCAAAAATAGTTTTCCCAACAAGGGAAAGAATGAACTAATCTTTTTGAATTGGCAAGCCGGAAAAGAAAAATTTTGTACAAAAGAATTGGTTTGAAAAGAATCTCAACCAGAAGGCAGAGATTTATTTCTTTGATTGAGGATTCATTTCTTAGTTGAAAAATCAAATATTACATTTTTCGTTGAGAATCTATCTTTTTTAGTTGAAAATTAAACTTCTTGGTTAAAAATGCAATATTGTTACTCGATATGCTAGAAATTAAAAGCGTTTCAAATTAAATTTAATATATGTACATGGAATTGATAAATTTATATTTTTTCTCACAAAACTAGATGCGCTGTGGTACTCAGGAATCCCTAATGGAAATGTTTCAGTACATCCATTTCAGGATATTTGTATCCCTCCTGATAGCCGTCTTTTTCTACAAATGCCAGGTGATCATGTTGTTACTGGAACTCTACGGATGGAATTCTTCTCGCGTGGTATTCCCAGCTGGATGCCATTAAAATTTCCCTATAAGAAAGTAAATTCACCTTCGCGTATTTTTGTGTACTCGCGTTCTTTTTCTTCCATTTATTTACATGCGAAGATCGAAAGGGATGTCCACAGAAACAATGATCCTAATGTTCGACGATACACGTGTTTTATAAAAACAGACCACGTACTTTACGAAGTAGATCTTTTGCCACTTTCTCCAGGTGAAAAAGTGAATTTGCCTCAAAGGTCAGCTGTTTATCTACAAGCACCAAATAACAATTTAGTTTTTGCGGGGTTGCTAAAGCCTTTTTCAGGGCAGAATGCACCCATCTGGATTAATTAAGAAAGTCGGATAAGGGCGCGACTTGAGATTAAGGTCTGACATCACTGTTGAATAGTAAATGAATATAATACAGTTATTGAATTGAATCCAAATTTATTTTTCACAAAACAGAAAATATATTCTTATTTCTAAACGTACTTAAGGAATATAGTGGACCCAATCTTGAATGATTATTGTGTGCAGTATGTGATTTACCTTCCATTTAAACCCATTTCAATTACATTGCCTGTGTAAACTGTGTAAAAATCAGTAGAATTGTTACAACAGGGTATCAAGTTGTGAAGCAATCAACTGAATTCGAGAAATTAAAAAAAATCATGTTTGAAAATAAGAGCTAATGGAATCGCAGCGAAAACATCCAATGCAGTGTGATCCGGCAATCTTCTGTCAATTTGCCCCCAATATATGACGATAAATTGCAGGCTTCTCATTTGGACTACTTTAATTTTTTAAAATAATTTAAACAAAATCTACTTCACATATTTACAAGATATTACAGTCCTATCCGACTCCTTGGAAAAATATCCTTAAATATATACTTCCAAGTGATAGTACCAAAAAAAATTCGACAGAGAGCGCTGCTGGGGCCACTACACAGTTTAGCACTATGTATTATATTGACAATGAGTAAGTGATGTTACGTGTAAAAAATTGATTATAATTATTCAGTGGAAGTTATTGGGAACTGAAAATGGTTGGACACAGGAGTATCGTAACTAATTGTGATTCGGAGTACGATTCCCTTAACAAAGAAAAGTTTGATCATTTTACGGTTCCATCTGAAGGAAATAGATTATCAGAATGGGAATGGGCGATTCCAAGGAAAAATTACTCATCAAAATTGGGAATGCTGGTCTTTGATGTGCATTTTTTATATGAGGATACAGTTTGAAAACGCGAAGTAAAGGATCCTGCCAGCAATGTTATGGCAACGGTATGTTGATTGGTTACCTTTTTAAATTAAAAAAACATGAATTTTTACCGTACAAAATAAATATTCACAGGCCATATTAAGGAGAAGAAATTTATCATAAAACAAAAGTAAAAAATTAAATTCTTCCTTACGAGCTATGTGCAGAAATAGGTATTTTTATGTTTGAAAAATCAAATACAGATTGTGCTAAAAGGATTTTTTTAAACTATCATTTTTGAATGCAATATTTTTTTTCGAGTTTATCAAAAATGTTAGTTACAATTTAGTTACAATCTTACTGAAGTAATAATTTTTGTCAAACTTTAAGCATGCATATTTCTAGAAATTATTATCATGTATTGGGGAAAAATATATTTTTTTTAGCTTTAGGAAAAAAATTTGTGTCAGAATTCCCATATTTTGAGAGTAAGTTTTTGTTTTTGCAAAAAATTGAAAATTCTTTTTTTCATTGCTGTCTAAAGCGGATTTTGAAAATCCATAAAATTTTAAGCCATAAATTCTCAATCGATTTTCTCGGAATTTCCTAACTTTCTTACATCAAACTTTGTTAACCCGTATTCAGAAACTTAATATCTTGGAGACATGATTTTATTTAATTTTCAACTGAACATTGAATTTTTTGATCCTAATCTGTAGTCAAGCCTGGTCCAATTTTAATTACTGTCACTTTGAGCTTGTGAACTTCTACGTCAGTTTCCTATAACCTGTCTAAAAAGCACGCTGCCCTCTATGCAGCAGGGAGGCCAAGAACAAATCATCCCTAATGTATCTCTCGACCAGCCTCTCCAACGTTTTCAGGATAAAAGACGCCTTTAAGGGCTATAATTGCCCTAAATAATTTCGACAGAAGAGGAACGACTAGATCCAGACCTTTTTGTAAAAGCGCTGGAGAAATACCATCCGCCCCTGGTGATTTAAAGGGACATAAGGACCCCATTGCCCATTCCACCTTTTTGTAATCAACGACCTTAGCGACGAAATTCCAGTCGGCCCTCTCCACCTCTTGGTCCTAGCCTTCCTCCCCTTGGTCGGTTCGCATTCGCTGAAAACTCGGAAAGTGAACTTCCAACAGGTGATTTAGCGTTGCTTCTTTGTCTTCCACAAACTCACCATTATCGAGCCCTATGAACCCAAGGCGAGCTTCCGGCTTTTTCACCAGGATCTTGTGGAGCCTCGATGTTTCCGGAATGTCTTTCGGTCCCTCGCATAATTCCCTCCAATCCTCCTGCTTATACTTTCCTATGCTTCTATTGTATTCCTACTGGGCCGTCTTATAGATGTCCCATTCTGAAGGAAATTTAGTTCTATTTGCCCTATTGCACAACATTCTTTTCTTTTTACGGAGTCTCTCCAGGTGGGTATTCCAACAGGCTGCTCCCTTCCCAGACTTAATTGTGCTTGTAGGGCAATTGTTCTCGTATGATTTAGTCGGAGCCTTCGCAGAAAATCCGCGGCGTGCTCTAACTCATCAATGGTACCATAGCTTGTGGGGAATCCCACAAGCCTCCTGTTGAGGTCCTCTTTATATAAGTCCTAAAGTGTATTTCTGGAGTTTCCGATCTTGGCAGCCACCTGCTGTCTTAGGGTTAATCGAAACAAGATGTATTTGTGGTCCGCGAGAGACACCTTATCGGAGACCCTTCAGTTCACTACCCTGAAGTGTGGGAGTATCACCCCGATTCAGAATCTCCAGTTCTGTGCTCGCTATGTATTCAATAAATCTCTCCATCTGTCATCGATGTTTGTGCTACTTCACACCGCGTGGCGATAGTTTGCATCACAGCCCAACAACAGGAGAATCTTGTTCTCTTGTCAGTGCCGAATTAGAGCCTCATCCTTTCTGGGAGACTAACGTGCCTCGGCATCGCCAGGGGAATAAGCCGAGGCAATAAATACCTCTAGCCTTTCTCCGCTACTGCGATGAGTCTCACCTTGATAACGGTTAGATCTCTGGAGCAGAACTTAAGCAGCAAGATCGCATCCATACCCTTGACTGCTATGCATGCCCTTGGCGTTTTTTCACGTGGCCCCTTATATATGGAACCACATCCTGACAAGCCACTAATCCTTCCCTGTATAACCAGGGTTCTTGGATTAGGGCGAGCCCTGTCTCCACCACAGACATGTGTCTGGCTCGAACCGCCGAGGCGCCTTTGCTGTGGTGCAAATTAATCTCCATCATATATGTTTTTTTGTCTCAACCATTGAGAGGCTGATTCGGGGCACCTTCGGACGCTACTGGTTCCCCTGCCTCTCCCCTTTGGCCTGGTTCCCTGCTTGTCGATATATATCTTCCACGAAACAATTCGTAGAGACGGGTTCTTAAAGCTCAGGCGCCCCAGAACGATCGCCGGACTCTCGGGGGTGCCGAGAATCAGTACGGTCGATCTGCGGCCTTCTGCCGATTCAACTCCCTAGCTGCGGGAGTTTCTCTGGAGGCCTTCTTCCTCTTACCTATAGGATAAGCGTATAAGATAATAGAAGTTGCTCCAGGTGAAGTTCTCGCAACCATTGCCACCTGTCGAGAGTTTTGGCTGCTTTTTTCAAAACTCGTTCTGCGGTCTCTCTTTTTTTTGGTCCGCTACGATGCCTCTTCTCTACAGAGAGTTCCATTAGCTTCACTTCTACGGCTTTGAAAAGATTGTCCCTACCATTATAAATAGTTCGCACCGCTTCTAGTGGATGGCTCTCTAAGGAGCCTCCCACTTTTGGCGGTGGGTTATAGGAGGGTCCCGGAACGGGCTGCTCATTGTTTTTCGTTTGTTTTGTTTTTTGTGGTGAACTCATTTTAGTCCCACGAGAAGCTAGGGAAATAAGAAACATCCCTCACAGAGCCCCGCTTGCAGGGGATGGGTCCACATACTATGGGATTCGACCTGGTGTCCCAAAGTCTCTGTTAAAATACCTCCTTTGAGAACCTCGCCTGATCGCCTATACTGAGGGGGGCAGGCCGGGATGTTCAAGGATTTGATGACCCTGGTGCCATTCAGCTTTTGAAAAAGATAGTACAAATCTAAAAGAAAGGCAGGGGATTGCCAGAGATGATATCATCACTATAAAGTCGAATTGCCGAAGAATCAAAAAGAAATGGTAGCTCTTCTTGACAAAGGTCTGCAAGAGAAACTTTTTGAAACAAACATTAGCAAGCATGAGAGAACTGTGATGGAGGAAATACTGATGGCATCCAAAGTTACAGATTCCAAAGGACGTCGATATTCATGACACTGGTTAATTTTGTGCTTAATTTTACACATCAAATCACTAGGAGACTTATCGTCTTCTGAGGTACAACAAGATTTAATACACTTTCCGAATTTGAAAAGATTTTAGAATACTTTTCTATTAAAAACTTATTTAATTACATAAAGATTTTATTAATGATAATTTTATTTTGTATGAAAATAGATATTTATCACTGACAGACACACCTTATGCATTTGATGACTCGTTTTTTAAATTGTTTGAAGACCGATGATCGAATTTGCCTGAGATACTGCGATATGGGATCTTCCTACTTGGCGAAATGTCGACCCAAAAAAATGTTCACATTGACCCTAAAAAAAAAATAAAACTGTTGGGTCTCACTAATTTTGATGAGTATGCGCTAACCTAATCAGTTGATAATAATAATAATGCTGATCACGGATCGGTTCTCATGTTTCATCCGCTGATGGAATCTTTCACGCAAACGGTAGCTGTTAGTGTATCTGAGGCACCAGTTGTTGGAACAACTTTAGCCAGATTAATCATCCAGACTATCAGTCTATTAGAAAAGCCTGGAGCTACATTGCACGGAGCTTTTACTAATGGAGCAGCGCAAGGGCGTCCCATTTACGTCTTTGCTGACATCGTACACCTTATCACAAATGTCCGATATTCTGTATTTTATATATGTCACACTTCTCACAGCTTAATCCAAACGAGTCTGAATTTGATTGAGAATATTTTTGCAAATTGTTCAACGTAGAACAAAAACCACGGGACAGGAAAATGGTGTTCTGACCTAACTGATGAAGATCATCTTGATTTCAATAATATGCTAGAAATGCGAGTAATCCTGGCAGTGCAGGTAATTAATTAGTGAATGTCAAGAGCAATATTTTATTTTATTATTAATAACTAAATACTGTGTTTCAGATTCTCATCGGAAAAATAGCCAAAGGTCTTTTAGCAGGTCTTAAAATTTATCCGGAACTTTTTAAAGGCTGCGAATTTCTTTATTGGCTAGACGAATGGGAACGAAGAGTTTATAGCAATTAACTTGATCCAAACAATTGTTTGACGACCATAGAGTTATCAAAATATCTGCTGGAGAAGCAAGGATTTCAGTACGTTCTGAAGGGTCGCATAAATCAAGATCCACCCGAAGTATAGAGCTGTTGAGTATCGTTTTCTAAAAATCTAATGCTAAGAGAAAATCAATTCACTAACGAAACTAGCTGCTTTAAAAAATAATGACGAGAAAAGTAAAACGAGAAGCTGTTTGAATATAAATGATTATTCAATTAATTTGAAAAAAATTGCCATCTGAAAGTACTCATTACTTACAATAAATATTGATGTACTTCTGTTTAAAATCAGCGTTAAGCAAATTTTAAACTTATGCAAAGCTTTATATATAACTTTCTCCTTTTATTTAGTGATTCTTCGGCACCATAAGATATAAGATCCACCTCAGCCTTTAGCAACAATTTCCAAGTTAAAGGAGCTGTATAAGTCAGGTAAGAAAAGTGCTATGGAAAAAATTGCAGCAAAACTTGAAATCATTATTGAAGATGAGGATATGGATTTCAATGATTTTTACCATGCTGTAGATCATGACTACAATTCCAATTAAGGATTTTCAAGTATTTTCCTCTATTCATTGAAACAGGGATAGACCCACAGAACATGATTAATTTCCTGGTCAAAGTCTCCACAAGGTCAATCTCCAGATTCCACAAAATTCTTTCTAGCTAAGCTACTGGCGACAGTATAATGATTACTCCAAAAGTGTGACATATTGACAACATCACTTCTTTTTCACATTGAGACTCAAAAAACCAAGTTTTTGGTGAATCCGAAAAATAGTTCTCAAAATAATAAAGACCCACTCTTTTATGATCACTCTCACCTTTTAAGTCAGCATTAGACAGATTATGCAGCTTATCAGAAATATATTTATAAAAATCAGTATAAGGGATTCTGATCCCTACATGAGTAGCAGTAGTTAGAGCAAACCTGGCGAGCTTGTCCGCAACTTCGTTTCCAAAAATATGTTTATGTCCGGGTACCCAGTGAAGACTAATTTTTATATTTTTATTTTCTGCATGAGAAAGGAGGTTTCTGAAATTGTAGATAAGGAACTCTTCAGTTTTTATGTGGTTGAACTTCAAGTAGACGGATAATACTCTACGAGAGTCAGAGGCTACTATGGAGGGAGATATTTATTTTCTATGATAATATACAAAGCTTTAGAGATAGCAATAGCTTTAGCGGTAAAAATGGAGGAATGGTGAAAAATTGTTTATTGTTTGAAAATTTGGGGAGGAGGACATGTAATTGCAATTCCTGTTGAGATAGATCTATTAGGATCTATCTAGGAGCCTTCTGTATTAAAAGTTGTTTCGTTTTTAATATAGTGCTTATAATCTAGAATTGCCGTAGAGCTATTTATCAACATTTCACTGATTTGTAGATAAATCTTAGGAGTTTCAAATTCAAGGGAGTAATCCAAGAGATAATTGATGGGAGTATATAAATACATGATTTTGGATTCAACTTTTATTGAGATAAATGTAAGCGTTTAGCAAACAGAAGGTCTCTCTGAAATTATAAGCTTTATTTCTAGCGGTGATAGTCTCTAGACTGTAAATCTGGTCATAGAATTTAGATTTATAAATCATCAAGGCTTGGCATCCGTACTCAAGGAAGCTTCGGATGAGAGTGTGGTAGAGCTTACGCAAGGTTCTAGGGTGGGCCCCTTACCAAGTTCCTCCAACGAATTTAATAATATTAATGACTTTATTGGTTCTTTTAATTAGTCGCGTAATATGGAGAACCCGGATTAATTTACAATCAAATGTCACTCCCAGAAAGACAGCTTCATAAGATAGAGAAATTCGCTGATTATGTAAGAGAACATGGGTCTCATGAGGGATGCGATTCTTGTTTGAATTAAATATAATTAATTTAGTCTTATCAACTAAGATGTTAAGCCCTTTAGATTTTGGAAAATTTTGAAGTAAGTTGAGGCTGTTCTGACCTAGGGCTGAAAAAGCACCCCTGAGGGAGACATCTCTTGAATTTATAAGTGCCCTTATTTGAACCATCTTCTTTGAAGAAGACGGTTCTTTCTGTAGTCAGATTCTCAAAGAACCTGCATATCTTTCGGGGAACACGCATCTCTCGCATGTAATTAATTAAAATGCTCGGGACATCCCTATCATAAGCCGCCTCTTCATCCAGGAATAGATCAGCCGTATAAAAATCTTCTGCAAAGGAGGTATGGATTTCTGTAGATAAAGTAGCCAAACCATCAGCACAGGATCGATTTCTCCTGAATCGAAATTGCGAATTGTGTAAAAGCATCTGGCTTTCCAAAAACCAGTTCAAATGGGTTGTGATTAACCTTTTAAGAAGTTTCAGGAAGCAGAAGGCAAGTACAATAGGCCGGAATTTAACCCAGTTCGGTTAAGGATATTTTCTGGGCGGTTTTGAATGATTTCATAATTAATTTTATCCAATCCTGGGGAGGATTTAGTTTTCGAGTTTTTAATAGCCTGTTATAATTCCTGAAGTTTAAGAGGCATGGAGAAGGTATGAGTAGCTAAGGTCTCTAGAGAGTGAGGTAGAGTACCAGGGAGAGGTGGAACAGGAGATAGATGATTTGGACGAGAGCTGTCTCATAGAATGTGTTAATGAACTCTTCCATCTTTTTTGTGGTTTCCATGTCAGCCAAAGAGGTCAAAAGTCTATGTCGAAAACCCAAAATATTTTTTCGAACATCAGGAGTCTCGGAAGTGGAAGATAATGATGTGTAATAAGATCTAAATCCTAATATGTTGGGTTTTTTAAAATTCGCTTAGCAGTAGCTTTAAATTTTTTGAGATCTAGGAAATTTCCATAGGAACAATTGTGCCGCTATCTACCATGTTTGCCCCTCCTTAGTTTCTCAGATTTATTACACTCCTCATTCCCTCATGGAGGAGAATTTAGATAATCTAGCTTCGGCTGACTTTCGATTTTAGGTCCAGCTTTATGAAGGGCGTATCTATTATTTCAAAAAGATTTAAGTACGCGTGAAGAACCGAAAAGGGCGTTCCATCAGGTTGTAGATTATTAAATTTTTCTTCTTTAAGGGCATCCTGAAAGAAATTCCAACAGACCTCGATGGCTGCACGTGTTTACGAACTCTTGGTTTATGTTTAGAGACGAGTAAGTCAGCTGTCTTTGAACGTTCGAATCCTCTGAGTTGCGAATTTATAAATTAATATAAATTAAATCGCACAAATAACATTTTTCTTTTTATATTCAAGTCTAAAATTTTCAGGAACTGTTCATAGGAAATTCTAACTGTTCGCGAAAAACTTCGAAAATTATCCATATATTTCTTATGGAAACAAGGATTTAATGTTTCATTTTTTGATCTCGTATCCGAGACCTTGCCACGAGTTCCTGACTTTTTTACGGATACATTTTTTCCGTGTATCTTTTGTCTGAAAGTTCAACTATTCCAGTTTTAAAATATGCCTTTTTTATGATTTATTCTTTTCGTTAAAAATTGCGCGATTTGGTTGAAAGTTCAACTATTCTTGTAAACCAATTTTTTTGCTACAAAGTTCCACCATCTGGTTTTTAATGCAACCGTTTATTTACAAATGTATATATTAACATTCAGATGATTCACGAAATATTTTTTAATACAGAGTAATCCAGATGATAGGGAATAATTTACGTAATCGAAACAATCCACTTGTATTTTCAAGTAATCCATGTATAATCTAGGTTATTCCATTTTAAATCCAGTTAAGTCAAAGTAATTCAGACAATCCAAGTAATTGGCTTGTAATCAAGAGTAATCCAGATACTTAGGAGTAATTTACATTGCATTCTTGAATTGAAAATTCGGAGGCACATCAATTTTGTTACAAAATCCTGTTGGTTGATAATGAATCTTTTTTATTCCAAAATTCAACTAGTTCGTTAAAAATTCGAATATATTTAATATTATGTAATTTGGGAAAATCCCCGAAAAGTGTTTGGGAATTTTCCCTACAAAATGTTTGGGAAAATCCCCGATAAGTTTTTGGGAATTTTCCCTAAAAAATGATTGGGAAAATCCCCGGAAAGTTTCTGGGAATTTTCCCTAAGAAATATTTGGGAAAATCCCCGAAAAGTGTTTGGGAGTTTTCCCTACAAAATGTTAGGAAACATTCCCGAAAAGTGTTTGGGAAATGAGCGTCAATTGATTGTCAAAGTTTCTTGTTTTTGCATTTTTTTGTGGGTAAAAATTGACTTTATTGAAAAAAAGCGTTCAACTTGGTAAAATTATTCTACAACAATAAAAGTACACGCAATCAAGAAAGTTTCAACAGATATGATGTCATAATAATCACTGAAATGTTTACTGACACCAAAGCAATAACTGATATTTTTTCTTAACTTTAGTTCTCGACTATCACGTGATTTTTTCATATCTCGATGTTTACCTATTTAAAACAGAAATGTCTACAATTGAGTCACTTATAACTTACATTCCTCTATCAAACATGCGCACATAAAGCCTATTTACAAAACGTGGCAGCTCCGTGGCAAAAATTTCCATTGTGCGAATAGATTCATAGTAATCTGATAAAGGTTAGCATACATAGCCGTACAAATATTCCAAAATTCTCAGTCGAAATTCAGGAAATCTATTCAATACCAAGAGACAAATATGAAGATCGCCAGCTACATTCTAATTGTTACATTTTCGGTTCATCTGGATTTTGTTGGTAAGTTTAATTAGACTGATCATGCTAATAATTTGTATACTTGCATCCACTTTCTGAGGCTTGTGACTTTTGTTCTACGATGTCTTTAACCTTCTGCAAGTTATCGGAAATAGAATTTTTCAGTTGTTAAATATAAAAAGCATTGGTTTGTGGTGAAATCTAAGCATTTTCTTATCAAATTTGTTACCACATGCAAAATATTTGTATATAACTTCATGTCTCAATTTTTCTGTTTAGAAAAATTGTGATTTGATGCAATTTCGGTTTTGAAATACGCGTCAGAAGAGTAGTTATGAAACAACAGTTTTCGCGGAAACCGATGAAAGAGTCTTTGGCTGAAATTGAACACTTACAGCATATCTTAAAAGACTTGAAGCATGAAAAGTTTAGGTTTTAATAGGTGAACAATTATAGTTGAAAATGTACCCCAGGGTATGGGGTACGCTGGCAGAAACTCAGCATCCATCAATTAATTAAATATCAAATAATTTCGTCATGAAAAAGCAGTTTGAAGAAATAAAATTTATTTCCTCATGATGTAAGCTTTACCTCGAAAAATACACACATCAAAGTAAGATTTCAATCATAATTTATGTGACATTTAAGTCGAAGCGCGGCACCATACCCCACTTCCCCCTACTTTCAATATTTCCTAACCACGTTGTAATCTCTCCGGTTGGTGAATAACCTCCATTTACTTGATGCAAGATAAAAAAATTTTAAAGTTTGATTACTGGTGTGGTTCCAATTTGTTCAAACTGATCAACAGTAATCTGTGCGCCCGGGATTTCGAAATTACAAAGGGCCTTTTAATTTTCTAATTAATTTTTATTAAATTTCTATTAAAAATTGATTTGAATATTACATCTTGTAAAATAAAGCGTGTTTCAGACAAAGGATTCTTCCTCTGATCTCTCTGTAGCTCAGTGGTTAGAGCACCTGACCGGAAATCAGT
>CAKNWW010338454.1:0-10891 GCA_932074435.1 Andricus kollari | reverse complement strand
TTCAAGAGATGATCCCAGAAGACATCGAGGAATGTCCCTTAGGCAAAAATCGCCGAATCACAAAGAATTTCAAAATGATAATGGAAGGATTCTAATACTACATATTCTTACACATTTTATTTGAAAAACTATTATCAATGTTTTTCCGAGACATTGCATCAATCAGGCATTCTTAACTTTAAGCCCATGGGAAGTTGAGTGAATTTTAAGCAAAACAAAATTTTCAGCGGGAAACTTCTTCATAAAGGTACAAACATGTTTTCTACTGAAAAAAATGTTCTCAATCAGAAAGAGAAGTTCTCTAAAGATAAAAAGTAAAGACATATAACTGTTAATAAAGTTGTTTATAACGATACAAATTGTTTACGTATGGTGTCAAACCGTTCCTATATATTGATCTAACAGTCAATCCAATAAGTTTTAGATGAAAAAATAATTAAAAAATAATGTGAATTCTCTTTTGTTAAAGCTTCTTTGGCTTTAGGGAACACATGCTCATCACGTATCTCGTGCTTTGCACTTGATATAAATGTATATTATATTAATTTATGTACCTCAATCCACGACTGCTCATTCAAATATTGCACAATAAAGTACACATTTTATTTTTCATGATTAATTTAATATTTGTTTCTTATTTTGCATTAATCTTTATTTGCAGCTACCCTGAACAATGTATCATTACAATAAATGTATACTATTAACATTTATACTGTGAATTAATATGGAAAAATACGTATTTTCGTTCTCTTCTTTTTATAATTAAAAAAGTGCAATTAAAACTTTTATCGTCCCTTGTGCCGTTTTTTCAGCCTATTTATTTTTATTTTTCAGGATTATAACAAAAATTATACGCTGTATCAAAAAATGATTTGTAGCAAACTTGTCATTTTTTTATGAACAACTTTGTTTAACTTATCGTACTTTCTGACTACAGACAGACACCTTCGTAAAAATCCTTTTTTCTCACTTAGGGGATCTCAACATTATAGTAGCAAATATATACATTTTTCATATTATTTACAACTTTCTCTAGACCCAGATATCAGTTTTAACAAAAGCAGAAATTATATGTAAATTTTTCCTTGAAACAAAGATTTTTAGATTAATAAAGATTTCCCGTGCTGTTTACTCAGATAATACATTCGTTTCACAACAATGCGTCAACATTAATCACTAATCAATCAAGGAAATGTAAATAACTGAGAAAAGCCAGCTTGACGCATGTTATCTGAGAGATAACGACTATAGGATGTATAAGTTATAAAATTCAACGAATCACTTGAATATTCATTATCTAAATTGTGAATGAAATTCTTTAATAATACAATAATTAGTTTTTCTTCTGACTAAAAAGATGAGGAATCTTTCTGCTTTCTTCTTGCCGTTGGCGGCTTTACTCAATTCTATTGGTGAATATAATAATAAAATATATCTAGGACATCAAGTATATTATTTTAACTATACGCAAATCAGAATTCTTACTGTTAGCCTGGCTGTCTGTCCATCGATCTTTACCTCAGTAGAAAATAATCTACCAAGATACACATACTTATCAACTTCTTTTTTCGTCGCAGCGTCTAAGGCAATGTTGCATAAACTTTTCTTACTCTTTCCTTCAAATATCATACTTTTTGATTTATTTGCACCTTGAAACATACATTTATCAACTCGCACAGCCTGTGAGGTATATATTCGCCATCGTATTCAAGAATTTCACCTCAAATACCATATGCTCCAGCATAACGGTTTCAAAATATTTTAAAGGATCTCAATGATAATTTATAGGTATTGGTGCTTCTCATAGCCTTTTTCCTTTTAGTTCGCTGCCTGTCTCGCATGGGAAACCTTGTCAGTACCTACGTGCATATATTGCTTTATGAGGATAAATTTTCTGTCCTCATATACACAAAAAATTTATCCGTATTTGATGGCCCTTTAGATTCCCATAAAAAGAAAAACAATTCGGTTAAGTTAATCTAGGGCGCTAGCCACTAAAGGAATATCGAAAGACAATCACAGAAAATCTGTATAGCTCTCAGTGGCAAATTCATTTTCAAAAGTAATTTACCAATACGCATAGCGAAACTTAAAAGTAAAATAAAATCTAAGTTGGCTTATTGCACTAAGGAGGTTCAGGGCGAAGGTTTGACCTACCAAGAATCAAGTGCTGAAACCATATCCAAAAAAATGTGTTAACTGATAACCATAGTTTATTGCACATTAAACATTAAAGAGAAAATTTTACAAAGACCTGTTCACTGATGCGTCGGCAATCATAAATCTTATGAGAGAAGGTAAATTAATGAGAAAGAGATTTGCCTGCTCATTTCCTAATGTGCTGGCGATTTAAAAAATTTATCAGACAAAAGAGAACGAGATGCTAGTCATTACCTTGTACCGACGTTAAAATCAATCACGCAAAACGCAAAATTTTAAATTCCCGACACATTCTTTTAAATAAACACCCACAAACGTACAACAGACCACGCACCGATTTAGCGTGTTTGTTAAGGTATACCATTTTTAGTACCGCATACGATCCACACGACTTGGCTAGACAGAGCAAAGAACGAGAGTTAGCATTGCTTGTTAGTGTCCAGGAATGTCAATAACATTCATAGACACTCCCAAGCAAAGCATCCAGCGGGGACCTGGTGGAGGTTCCGCCCTTGACCCATTAAGTGCTCTAATTCTTAACGAAGTTCAGTCATTTGTAACGGTTTGTCTGTTCGTCCCCGCCGTGTGCGACGGTCGCAGTCCTTTAGTTGAGTGACGGCCGTCGCAAACGTGGTCAGTGCTTTAAAATTCGCCTCTGACAACAGTAATTGCCGTGCAGTCTCTGGCCAATGAATCTCCGAGCCGATCGCAAGTTCAATAACTCGCCTTGGAATGGAGGATCAAAGGCAATCTGAGAGCACGTGCACCATGTTTTCCTCAGGAGAACTACATTCGCACACTGGACGTGGTAATCCAGAGAGATCCAGGTACTGTCAAGTCTTTCTCCGATGTCAGAAAGACACTTATATGTAATCCTGCCATCTGAGGAAGCCGAACATTGATGCTATCCATGGAAGCCACAGTGTTTGGCAGCATGGCCGTATGCCTGGCACTTGTAGCACCTGGTGATCCTCGTAATGGAGCGGACGGCGCAGCGCCTTCACCCCACAAAGAGGTGACCCGTTTTACAAATTACCCTATGCAGCCAGGCGGAAACCGACGCAACCCATTACAGTGAATGAGACCGCCTCGGGTCAGCCTTATAGCGAAGTTTCAACTCTTGCTCAAACTCCGCACGGGATATACCTTCGGCTAGAATACTGTTCAGCGAATTTATCGCATCGATTATGTCCGCCTCGCTGCTGCCGCCAGATGTATTATATATAATGATTTCCGGATACAGGGGAGCAGGAAGAGGCCTGAAGAATTTTACCGGAGAGTGCAGGATTACTCATGATTTTCTGAATATCCGCCTAACTGGTTGTTTCCACCAACATGGCGCTATTCTTCATGTTTTTCACACCGCAGGACCACAACTGGACCACTACGTCTTCGCTTCCGGACGAGGGTGAATTCTTGTGGATCACTCTCAGCAGATTTCTGCTGCGCTGGAGGGGCACTCTTTGGGAGCTGAGCGATACTCACCCGTATCAGAGGAGATACAGCAGTTTACGCCGGCGCCGCACTCGTTCCAGCAACGAACTTGGCCTACTACCGATCGCGGGGTCACGTACCATCTCCTCAAAGACCGGTTCGCTCTCTATTTTCTTTGCTTGCAGCTCCTGAAGGCGACCCTCTAATCGCGCATTGCGAAGGAGATCGCCAACAATGGAGTGCGACCCCCTAAACTGTCCGGTGATGACCGCTATCTGCGACTTAGTGACCTTTCTTGTCTCATCAAAGCAGAAGACGGCTATGTCCTTCTCCAGGTTTATTGCCCTATTTCTAAGCCCTTCTAAAGGCGAGTCAGACACAGGTGCCGCCGGCGGCAGTAGCTGAGTATCATGTGAGGGAGGGGGAATAGGCCTCTTCTATCGCGGAAACGCTTACGATTCGCACCGGTACTCTCTTCTGGACCCTCAGCAGGACAGACGTGCATGTCGCTGGGCACATCCTGCTCCGGTCGGCCGCAGTGACGGCCAAAGCCGCCACCCCGGCCGCCATCACAGGGTCGAGAGACCTTTCATCATCCTGTTCTACCAGTTCACTCCAAAAGACCTTTGGCTGTGGCCCGGCAGCGAGACCGACACTGGAAACGGCCGATCCGGTAGTGACGTCAGACGAATCTGCGTCACCACGATCGAGGCAGAATTACTGCGCGATCGCGCTGACGTCAGCTCAACTCCCGCGGGAACTCAAACACCGTTACCCTTTGCCATGACAACCGATGTTTCGATATGGTGTTGAGATGGCGGCTCCTCGGGTCCCGCGGTCCTTCACCTGATGTACTGGTCACCGGCGGCATGTGCAATTCCTAAACGTTGGTAGTTGATTCTCTCTCTTGTTCGTAGTGACAGGAGCGCAAATGAAATAATAAAAAGAAGTAAATGATAAATTTTGCATAAAAAATTTAAAAATAAGAGTCACTCCCTGCGGAAAGGACTCTTGTTCTTCAGACGTAATTCTCTTTTCAACTAAACAAAAAATATGTTTTCTCTTCTGGTTTTGATTTTATTAGGACCCCAGTGCTGGCGAGGATGGTGCATGTGACAGGTGAAAAACACCTCGTCTCAGCTTTTACTGCTTTAATGAGTCATCCATTGACTCCGTACTCTTTTATGACTTTCGGAAGCTTACTTTTATTTAACTTGTTAGACGCTTTGTCCAGGTCAACAAATGCACAGAAAACGTTTATTGTTTACCCTCAAACTTTTCCTGTGATATTTCTCAAGATAAATATCTAATCCACGCATGATATTTCCGGCATAAATCCACATTGGACTACCTAGATATTTTCTTCGGTGATTATCATTTTCCTATTAATTAATATTTTTCGATCTATTTTGTTTACCATACTTAGCAAGCTTATATCTCCGTGATTATTGCAGGGAGGTATATATTCACTACCCTCAGAGACACAAATTCTTTCAACTGGGGTTTCCTGCAACATTGGCTTTTACTGCATCCAAATCTCACACCATTTCAGAATTTCTATCGTAATTCCAAATAAATCTTTACAACTAATTTTATTCTTTTTGTCCTTGCGCAATTGCTGAAAAAATAATTTCTTATTTTCCTCTAAGGCGTTTTGCATTTTCTTCTCTTTTTCCGCTTTAATTTACTTCTTACTTTCTTTAACTAGTGTTTTTGCTTTTCTATTCTTCGCGCATAATTATTTTCTAGTCTTATTCTCACCATCGCCAAGATCTGGATGCACATCTTTCATACATACGCTTGTTTCATTTTGTTAACGGCTACGCGAATTTCATCATTTCACCAAGCATCCTCGATCTTCCTCTATCATAATAAATTCTTTTAAATAAAATTAAAGTACGTATTTTAATTGATTGAATTAAAAACGCTTTTAATTGCTAACATAGCAGATGAAGCTATTGCATTTTCAACAAAATACATGAATTTTTTAACAGAACTGTTGAATTCGTAACCCGAAAACATAAATTTAAAGCGAAAGAGTTTAATTTTCAACAATAAAAAAGAATAACTTTCTCACAAAATTGTTGAAATTTTACTAAAATAATTATATTCTAAAATGAATAATAAAACTCTTGACCAAAAAGAACAATTTAAACAAAAAATATATGAGTGGACCTTTTTACCAAAAAGAATTAACTTTAAACTAATTATATTAGTCGTTTATATTATGTTCAATTATTAATGTACGCATTCAAGTGGAAAACCAAGAAAAAAGAGGAGAAGAACGAAATAGGGAAAGATTCATGTTTAGTTTCAATACTTTTTAAATATTAGATTAGGAAACTAGAAATTTTGCTTAGGACAAGGTTGTACAAGTGGTATATTGTATACCAACCGTTCAACACATGATTGTCTATTTGAAAAAAAATATAAGCACTTGCTAGAAATTTATTTTCCTTGCAGCTGACACATTGGCACAGTTCCACTTAACATGCTTATTGATTTTGATAGACTTTCTAGCAGAAGCGTTTGATTTAAATGCAACGAAAATGACTAAAACTGCCGATAAAGAATCGAAATGAAAAAGTATTAATTTTGTTCGATTAAATCCTATAAGAACTGCTAGTAGCGTCAAATTTAAGGTTGGTAAAAGGGTGAGAGGAAACTCGAATTTTTCAAAAGACACAAGAGCAGACTAACTTTAACGCATCAATTTTTTTAATTAAACAAGAAATTGCGTCTGAGTTATTATTTAGCTTTATTAAATTAGAAAAAAATTAACAACGATTGATTTTGATACTGTGATTCCTGTTGACGAAATAAGTTTAGGTTCTTCTCCCTCCGAAAGAAAAAAATATGCCATAAGAGAAAAATATCCCTGAAGAAAAAACTAAAATCCGTCAAAATATATCAGAAGAGAATAAACAAGAAAAAAGTAATCCTCTCTTTTTTTTTGCAGAGCTGAGTTCACAGTTTGATTGCTTACCTAATGGCCACCCTATTCCTTATATTTCTCGTTCTGGAACTTCTCATTCTTCTGAAAGCAAACATTCTCCTGAAAAGGGTCTTCCTCCTGTCATACGTCATTCTCCGAGTTCTCCGGTC
Organism: Andricus kollari; assembly: GCA_932074435.1. NCBI lineage: Eukaryota > Metazoa > Arthropoda > Insecta > Hymenoptera > Cynipidae > Andricus > Andricus kollari. Next base: position 4,192 of record CAKNWW010338454.1, on the reverse strand, counting down.
AGGTCTTCTCCACTCCTTCGTGCCAGGTCCAGATCTCGTCCTCGCAAGCAGTTTTCTTTACGCATATGTGGATATGAACTCGAACAAATTAGATTGATTCGGCTTATTCCGAACAGAAATCCAAATCGGCTATTCGAAATTCAAAAATACACTTTTCCACTTGATATACCAATTCAAATAAGAGGACAAAGAAAAACCCTTCTACCCATGCCAAGTGAAGAACATATTGTATTAGTAGCACTCAATGGAGATGTCTTTGCAATATTTGATAGAAATAATACAGTTCTTCGCGGAATATATATAACAGGACCATCTGGTCAGAAACGGGTAAAAATAAATATGATCAGCTACAAGATCGTAGAGATGAACCAACAAGAAATTGAGGAATCTCCCTTAGGGAAGGATCGCCCAGTCTCAATGAATTTTAATACAATAATGATAGACGACTTACAACCAGAACATTAATTTATTGTGAAAACAACTGTAAAACTAAAATATCATACAGCTTGTGATCCGAAGTAAAATTACAATTTTACAAGTAATTAGGAATTGAGAGGCCGCATTCTATAACCGTCTTAAAATTTTTCTTGCTCTTATCGGTAATGAAATATATTATTGTTGTAAATTTCAACTTAATATTTGTTTAAATATTATTTTACACACAAAGAAATTGAATAATCTATGACAGTGAAGTCTTAAAGAAATTATTGCCGCGCGTTCGTGAAAAAATCATCAAAATCGGTCAAGAAGTAGAGCCTGTAGAGGGTTATGAATGGGAAATTCTGAGGTTTGACCAGTGCGTCAAACAAGGCCAAGTATTATATGTAAATCGGAATTTAATTAACGGAATTGTTGATTGTAAGTTGTATTTATTTTTAGTCTTTTTATAATGACATGGTTGGGCCGAAACGAAAACATCTTCAATGCTTAGTTATGACTTATTTTAAATAATTTTTTCCATAGAAATAAAATGTATACGTTTCTAAACAACTTTCACGCTGCAAGTTTTTTTTTCAAAATTGGTTATCCAATCGATGAGCTTGAAGATATGAATGTATGAATTATGCAATGTCGCAGGTAAAAATTTGTAACTTTTTTAGAAATAAAAACAATGATTACTTATATAATATATTTGTTGTAGAATATGATAAGGAATGTTTCCTGCAGATGTTGTTAAAATATTCCAAAATTCTTGAAAGCATCTCAAGTCTGTGATCAAAAAACATAATACATTACCCTCCCACCTATCCCCTGCCGACTTTTTAAAAAATGATGAAAATTTACAAATTCATTACTGATTGTTTTATTTGAGAACACTTACATGACTATCCAAAGTTCACAAATTTATAATTTTTTTCTGAATAAAACTTGCTTAAAACCAGAACGTTTTTTTAGGATGGTATGTAAAATTAGCGTAATAAGTTTTGAAAATTCTCTCCTGTTTGTTTCTTCAATTGTCAGATTTCTAGATAAAATTTTTTTCAACAGATTCGATTTTCTCAACCAATCAGATATGAGCATAAGGCGCAGGGGAGAACGAGTTTTAACATGGTTGGGAACTCATCTAACGCGAATTCCAGTCTTAGACTTTCGCGATAGGTGGGAGGGTTCTTTATAATATACCGCTGCAAAGTACTATGAGTTTATTCACTATTAGCGTATTTATTTCTACTCATTTCATGAGCACTTTGCTTTCTCAAAGGTATCAAATAAGTGAGAACGTGTTCGCTGACAGGTTGTGAGAGTTTTTTACGGAGTGTGTGTTAAAGATGTCAGTGGAGTGTAACCGATGAGTCCAGAAGGTGAGTAAGGGTGTGTGGGGTGAGTTGGGGACAGAAAAATTATATTGTTCAGCGCGGAGGTGAGGTAGGGTTTGGTGAAATAGGAAAAGTTAGGTTAAGTTGACAAGGATTCAGGTGAAGTTCTGGACAGGAGTCTTGGGCTTTTGAGCAGGTCAAGGGTGGTTCTCGTATGGTTAGGGGATGTTAAAAGAGAGTAAAGGATGTCTTCAAGGGTTTCTAAGGATGTAATAAAGTAGGACAAAAAAAATGAAGCGATAGACGGCAAAAGACTTCAGAGACATATGTTGTTTGCGGTAGGCGCTGCATGGAGAAGTACCAGTGACCGACGAAAGAGCAGTGCGTGACAGAGCTGGAGGGGTTAGCGAGAGTGGATATATCTTTCCACACGCCACTGCGGATAGCAGCGCTTGGCCCGAGGTCGAGCGACATTAGTAGGAAGGAGAAAAAACTGCACTGGGAGAACGAGGCTAGCGTGAAAGCGATATATAGAGAGTCTAGCACAAGTGAGGGGAAGATGTCTTATTACAGAAGAGAAAGGGCGCGTAGGTCACCACAAAAAAAATGGACGGGCATTCAGAAAAGGAGATCAAAGAGATGAGGGAAAATATAGAAGGTGGCAGGACCGAGGACGAGCACAAAGGTGTCTAGGAGAGGGTAGAGCACATGATAGAAGAGAAAGTGGGAGGGCATAGGAGCGAAAAGGAGGAAATGGCAGCTAGAGAAAGGATAAGGGCAATGGAGGTGAGAATGGAGGGAAAAGAGAAGGCAGAAAGGGGATATAATATTTTGGTAAGAAGATTGAAGCTAAGGAGCGGGAAAGAAAAAGAGGGCGTGAAAGAGCTTTTACACAGCATATAGGGTAGAGGGGGTTAAGGGCAAGTTAGGGAAAGTGAGGCTGGAGAGAAAAAAGAGGAATGAAGTGGCGGTCGTGAAATTGGAAGGTTGCAAAGACAAGTTGGGAGTAATGAGAAATAACAATAGACTACGATTTTACGCGGAAGGAAAGGGATGTACAGATAACACTGAACGATAGGAATAGCAGGGAGAAAAATTAAGGGAAAACGGCAAAGGTATGGTATAGCAAAATAAAAGTAGATGAGAAAATTTAGGTGTGGGACGAGGAGAAAGAGGTGTTAAAAGTGGTTCAGGGAGACTTGTTTCGTAGGGAATAGGGAAGTGAGGGTAAAGCATGGTACTGGAGTAGTGAGGGTATTTAAAGTAGGAAAACGTATTTTAAAACGAATGAACTGCTGATAAATAAAATGAGAAGGGTACAATAAGAAGGAACGAAGTTATATGAGATCTTTAAGATAAACGTCATGGAGAGAGAGAGAAGGCGCAGAGTAGGAAAGAATAAGAGAGTCAAGGTTTAAGGGGAAAAATTGTTGGAATATGCCAAGGGAGATAGTGCGATATTTTTTTGGGAAAGGAGAGAAAGGAAGTCAAGAGCTTACAGCGAGTATGAGATGTAGGTGCAGAGAGGGTTTTTAATAGGTTCTGGCTTTCTACGGAGAAGAGGATGTGTGAATTGTGCGGGACGGGGGATGCGAGAGTGGAGCACTTGTTATTGTAAACAGTAGATCAGTATTAGGTATCAGCCGCGAAAACAGATTTTGGCAATGCGAGGCATATCGAGAAAGTAGGGACATGCGTGTGAGGCGAGGCGAAGTGAGCAAGGCAAGGCGATAAGAGCCAGCGGTCTTAGAGATAAGGTGTGGATGTATGTTAGTTTTCAAGGGTTGATTCGAGAACATTCTTTAAAAAATAGAAGTGTAAGCAAGTCAATTTTTTGAGGCCAAGAAGCAAGGAATTTTTAAGTATTTCAAAAGATTACAAAGTACTTCAAAGAATTACGAAATTTCCAAATGTTTCCAAAGTATTACGAAAGGTTTCACATATTTCAAATGATTTTAAAAGACTTCAAGAGTTTGAAGAAATTGCCTAACACAATGTCAGAGGGAATCGGCATTTTTAAAAGGAATCTGACAAGATTTTAAGGAGTTTAATCAGATTTCCAAAGATTTTACTGGATAAGAAGGGATTTAAAGTGTTTTCGAAATGTTCCAAAATAATTCACGGGATTTCAAATATTCTAAATTAATGCATGTAATACCAAAATATTGTAATGAATTTTTAAAGATATCCGGAGAGCTTAATGGGATATTGAAGATTTGAAGGGATTCAAAGAGATTTCAACAATTTCAAAGTATATCCACATAGTTTCGAGAGTTTTGTAAGATATCAGGAGTATCATCGGAATTGCACGGGATTTTTAAATAATATAAACGATCTTTAAGAATTTGGAGCAACTGTAATTCATTCTGAAAGATTTTAATATATTGTAAGGGTTGTTTGGATTATAAGGGATATTGATGAGATATTTAAGATTT
>CAKNWW010338448.1:0-11466 GCA_932074435.1 Andricus kollari | reverse complement strand
TTTCGCTTTTTATTTTCTCCGATTTTCTTTGTTTATTCGCTCCGAGTGTAATTAACAAAATAAACATTAAAACAGTAAGACCTTGAGAAACCACCCGGGTATCTCAAATTTCAGTTCATAACCATACTTCCCCGAGGAAGATGTGATTTGAAGACCTAGAATACCAGGAAGGACCTTTGGAATAACATCCACTTCATTACTTTTCAATAATTGTAATATGAATTTTTTTATTACTGAATAATAATTCGCATTATTAAATTTAAATGAAAATTAAAACGACGTTACAAACTTTTGTAACTTTGTAATTTTTACAATTAAATAAGTAATTCTATGCATAATTTTCAATTTAATCCTTGTCTTATATTCAAATAAATAAATAATATTTATTATATTTATTGGTATTAAATAATTACGTATTTATTCACCAGTTTCCTCTTTTTAAAAATATGCAACCTTTTTCCCCTTTTCTATTTTTTCTATCACGTTTCAAAAGTAGAAGAAAATTTAAACACTGAAGAATTCTCATAAGCATGAAGTTGCAAGCAATTAAAACAATACTCCTTGTACCCTGTACATTATTTTAGTTCGCTAGTTAATACCACTTTTCAATCTGAAGTTAGCAAAGTAAAATAGTATGAACGATGGCATCAAAACAAGACGATTTGTTATTATAACAGGATGCTAAAAAAGTGATGCTCAATTAACATGGAAGCATAGTTTTTACAGTGAGCGGACCTTTTGTTTTTCTTCTTTAAAGCTGTTTATTTTCCTAAATATTATATGCACTTTATAATCTCATAGATCACACGATACAGACGGACGAAATAACTCACTGATTCCTTATCAGAATTCTTTCCCTGAAATTCACTCATTGTGCTGAAAAAAATTTTTTCTCGTTACTGAAATTTCAATTACATGTGGTTGAAATTTCAACTGCCTGGTTGAAATTTCAATTACACGTGTAGCTAATTTTTCAATCACAAGTGGTTGAAATTTCAACTACGGTAATTGTATAAAACTTCAACCACATGTGGTTGAAAATTCAACCAGATATTTCTAACAGTTTAGCGGATCCAATATGGCGGATCAGAAGTTTTGAAAGTAAGTGCATTTTTATGTAAATGTCTATCTCTATGGTTTTCAGCTCGCAAGATTCAAATATGACCAAAAAATATCAAGATTAGCAATATAGGGACCAATACAACGAAATTAAGTATTTCGAAAATGCATGATTTTGTACTTGTGAGCCGCTATACTCATTCCGAATTTTGCTACTTCTTTCCATATACTAACACTGGTGACACATAAAGGTTACATATTTGTCGCATACTGTATATTTTATTTCTATCAGCCTATTTCGTATTCATAGCAGTTATGTATTTATGCTTACTGTTTATTGGGTCTATCTACCTTTTTCATGGGAGAAAACTGTTTCTGAAACAAAGAATGCATCGGCCAGTGATTATGATGGTTATTTTTAAAACAGACAAACACTCGTGAAATATTCGCAATATGAAAATGAATCACCACTTGTATTTGTGATCATCAGAAAAACAAGTGGCTTTTGTCATTTCGTGAGTTCTGTTCCTCGTTCTCACATGTGTTTCGTGTGTAGGCTCCCCTATTATTTTAATATTGAATGAATTACATTGTATAACATAGTGTTTAATAGCTACTTCTGTACAGCATGTAAGTACTGTTCAATTAAATATAGAAAGATAGAAATATATAGATACCCCCTTAACGTTTTCCTACTAATTGCATTTTCCAAATAGGTATAATCTTTTATTGCTTCAGATTATGAATGAAAAATTGATTTCAAGGTTAGGTTAAAATGTGTAAAATTAGATTATAATTGTATCGAAGGTTTCGGCACACGACGGTGACTCTGATCATTTATTCAGAAAAAATGTTTATACATATACATATATAAGGAATATCGTCGAATGTCCACGTGTTACAATTAATTACATACGTAGATTCGGTTAACATCACAGTTATCATGTTTTATTAAATATTTATTTGGTTATTTATAAGTACCTCTTCAAACTTGAAACGGGACGGTAATAAAATTTGAAAGAATAATTATAATCTAATTGTACCTATATCCACCTCACCGTATAGCCCACTTTTCATTGATAATCTCAAAGCAGTTTTATTATTGAGGGTCAATAAACGTCCGTACGAATCATAATTGTTAATTAGTATAATTTGTGAACCGTCTATAATCTTCTACTATTTCTGTATCCATATCTTTATATGTTTCATGAAAATCTAAAGGATCCTCAACCGTGACTTCAACGCCATTGAATTCGTTTATGGCATCTAATAAAATGTTTTCAATGCACTCTTTTAATTCTATTTCTTTACAATTTATTGGAGATTCTTCTATTTTTAGCGACTGGAATGTCGCAAGTAACATATTGATCACATTTATGGGATTAACCTTCATTTTCACTACTGTAAATAAATACTCCCATAAATTGTAAAGAAATAGAACTAAAAGGGTGCACTGAAAACATTTTATTAGATGCCATAAACGAATTCAATGGCGTTGAAGTGACGGTTGAAGATCCTTTAGATTTTCATGAACCATATAAAGATATGGATACAGACATAGTAGAAGATGTAATACAGCATACCGCGCGGCAGTCGCCAAGAGCACCAACAGTTAAATGTACAACAGACGATGAAGAAGTATCTTATGACTATAAATTAAGCGCTGTAGAATATTGGAGATGCGGTAAAAAGAAAAATTTAAGTGTTGATACTGTCAGACAGTTACGACGGTGGGCTCGTGTTCTAAATAAAGGCGGAACTTACAGAGGAAAAATAGCTCGAATTTGTGACTTTACATTAGCAAATTTTAAAGCAGCAATCGATGCCGGTGTTATTTTTCATGACAATGACTTACGCAAATGGGCCTTACAAGCACAAAAAGAAATAGGACATGAAGATTTTCGATTCACAGCTTCAAAGAAATGGTTAACACGCTTCAAGCATGCACATAGAACAGTATCTAGAAAAATCAATAAATTTGGGACTCGAAAATCTTTAGAAAATCCTGAAGAATTGGAAAAGAAAGGCGAAGAATTTGTTGCTAATGTTAAACAGGAGATAGAAACGTTTGGTTTACAAAATGTTTATAATTCCGATCAAAGTGGTTTTCAGCTTGAGATGCATTTCGGAAGAAATTTAGCTGCCGAAGGAGAAAAACAAATTCAATGTCTTGTCCAGTCAGTTTCATCTAGAACCCATAGTTACACTATACATCCGTTGATATCAGCTGATGGAAGACTTTTATCGCCTCAATTTTTGGTTTTAAAAGAACAAAGTGGAAAGTTGGGACAGGTGGTGGAAGCCAACCTTTTTAGACCCGATAATGTTTATGTCGAAGCATCAAAATCTGGGAAACTTACATCGGGTATGTGCATACTGTATATACTTATATGTATATGAGAGCTATTTCATATTAAGCATTTTGATTCAAAAAGCAATACTTACAATTATAATATTCATCCTTCTTTATTTATTATAGATCACTTCAAAATTTGGCTAGAAAAAATATATTTTCCAAATGTGGGGCCAAACAGTGTTTTATTACTTGATTCATGGAGTGGCCATTGCACAAGGGTAGTAGCGGAAAGTACACCCGAAGACAAAAATCTCAACTTGAAACTTATACCGACAGGAACTACAGGAAACATTCAACCACTTGACGTATATGGATTTAGAGCTTGGAAAAATTACGTTCGCCACTTTTCAGACAGCGTCATTTTGATGAACTATGATTTAAATTTACATTTAAGAAATAATATTATTAAAATGCAGTCTTTGGTTCATAACCAATTATCTTCCCCGAGACGCATAAACCTTTTCAAATACTCTTGGTATAAAAGCGAGTATGTTGCTGAAAAACCAGGTGAATTTGAAAATCCGGTAGACTTCGGTTTTGGAGATTCTTGTAAAACACATTGGGAAATTGAAGGCTGTACAAACTTTGCTATAATTTGATGTTCATGGTGTAAAACATCTCTATGTTTTAAACATTTTTTCGATGATTATCATTACTGCTCAAAATTTGAAAACTAGCTGTAAGAAAAATGCACACTGAAACGTTTATAATGATGTATATACTTTAAAATACTGTAACATTCTAAATATGAATGAAAATTGTAAATTCACCCTTTAATAGTATGAGATAAAGCTGTAACTTTTATGTGTCACGAGTATTAGTGTATGAAAAAAAGAAGCAAAATTCGTCACAAGTAAATAATCATGCATTTTCGAAATATTTAATTTCGTGATATTGGTCCCAATATTGCTAATCTTGATATTTTTTGGTCATATTTGACTTTTGCGTGCTCAAACCCATAAAGATAGACATTTACATAAAAATGCACTTACTGTCAAAACTTCTGATCCGCCATATTGGATCCGCCATTTTTAATTTGGGAATTCTGTTGCCTTTATCGGGTGTTGTTTACCTCATGAAATGTCAAGGATGTTCAAAGATTTACATAAGTGAAACTACCAGAAGACTTAAAACGCGAATAGCTGAACATAAAAGAGATTGCGGAATCGGTAATAACAACACGGGCCTATCTCAACACGTATAAATAGCTTGCTTGTAAATTATCCAAATTACCACATTATGTTTAACGATTCCACAATTGAAAAATCCTTGATGCTTAGCTTATCTTATTCTGCATCTTTCGAATGGATTTAGATGTGCGCCATTTGTGCTCATATAAATTTTATCAGCTTCATCCATTTCACCGGATTTTATCGCGTTCTCATCATCGGGTTGGTTCTATGTTCGAGCCATTGTCCTTTCCTGGTATGTCTTTTCGTTCCGTGGAATGAAAGAGATAGCTTCTTTCTTTTCCGCATTATGGGGTACATTCGAAATTTTAGGTGGTGCGAATAGGATTTGCGTGAAGTGGATCTTCCCAATTTTCCTTCAAGTTCCCACAGATCACCTAATGGTTTATAATTCTAGAATCTGAATCTCCCCACGCCTTAAGTTGCAGAATTCAAAGTGACAAGGACCTGTAGACATTTTAAAGAAACATTAGGAAGCCTCTCTTCACCCTTACCCAAAACTATCTCCAAACAATTTAAGGCCATCTTTACAATGTTGAGTGCTAGTGGAATACTATCTAGTTTTAGCTTCAACGCGTAATCTGGAGTGTGTGAAGACAAGCCCAACACTCTTTTGAAGAAAGTAGTATGAATTAGGTCTACCTGTTAACAATATATCAAACCCTAAAACCCTATGGATAAAAAAGGACGCTTAAGATTAAGCTCTGAAACAAGATCAGTTTAGGGCTTAAAGATTCTGAAATGGAGGCTCGAAGCACCTGCAAAGATGAACTCACGGTTATTTTAGAAGCAGTAACCCTCTCAGTGGAGGCCCTTAAACATAAAATTCGGTATCATCGGTGGTCTACCACTACAAAAAACCATGGGCTCCGTCTTGGATGTATTGACTTCCAGATAATTCAACCTACAATATTCGGCAATAGCATTAGTTTTTCTCTGGAGATCAATCCGCGAGTCAGCAAGTAGAAGTATGTCATCAGCACATGCCAAAAGAATAACCTCGGTCAGATAATCAATTGAAATTCCGCTTAGGCCACAACTCAGCAAAAATCTGTTCAAATCCCCGGTTGTTAGGATGATGGAAACCGGGTTAAGAAGCTCACCCTGAAGAAGCTCGGATTTCACGTCAACTGGGGACGTGGTGCCCTTTGAAGTGCGAAAGGACATCCTAGCTGCATCATAGGAGCTCATCATTACCTTAATCAATTTTGGGTTGAGACCTAGGCTCAACCATTCTCGCCGAAACAGATCATGAACCAGAAATGGAAAAATGGATCTGTACGATGAAGCTCAAAACAAAGTTATGATCCATACAACCCCCGGTGGCTTTAAACCCTGTCTGAAATTCCGAAAAACACTGACACTCATTCATCTACGCCACTAATCTGTCCAGGAGGATCCCCGTAAATATTTTAGCACTAACATTTTCCGAGACCCTCCTGAACAAACATTGAAGATAATCCACTCGTAAATTTGGATATACCCTAGAAGAGTCCCCAGAAACAACATCTTTTCCTGGAGCTTTCGCCGATTTACATTAGCGTATTTCAGTAATTATTTCGGTTTTGGAAATCATCGTATCGAGGAGAGCATGTGCGTTCACAGATACGGAATTCTCTCAATTTCTGAAAATTTCTGCATTTCTGAAAATAATAACAGGGGGATTATATTGACCCTCGATAGTAAATGTTGTAGAAATTGTTGATGATCGTTGTCGGCTTTAGGATCAGGTGAATTGTAAACAATTAAGTAGCTTTAAACGTTTCGGTACAGAATGGTGGCCTTTATCAGTAAATTTTATTAAATCTTAAACATTCTCGTCACTATGCCTCAGATTTTTTTACAAATTTTCATTTCCTCAATTCCCCGAATTCTTTGAATTTCATAAGCACTCTGAAATCCCGGAAATTGTCTGAATTCCCTGAATTCCTTGAATTATCCGAATTCCTGAATATCTCTGAATTACTGAAATTCTCTGGAATCCTTCATTTCTCTGAATTCCCTGAATTCCTGGAGTATCCCTAATTCCCTAAAGGTTCTGAAATAACTGAAATTCTCTGGATTTCTTGAATGTTCAGAATTCCCAGATTTCCTACAATATTCTTAATTCCTTGCATTCTCTGAATTCCTACAAGTCTCCGGATTCCTGAAATTCTTTGAGCTCCTAAATTCTCTTAAAATCAGCTGAATGGTTGAAATATTTTGAATTCCTGAAATTCGTTGAAGTCCCTAAATTCCTTGAATTTCCTACATGCTTTCAAATCCCTGAAGTTCTCTTAATTCCCTGAATTCCTTGAACATTATAAATTTCTTGAATTCTCTGAATACTCTGATATCCGTGAATATTCTAAATTGTTTGAATTCCTTGAATTTTGTAATTCGCCTAAATCTCTTTTATATTATGATTCCTCTAAAATCTTTGAATTTCCTAAATGGTCGGAAAATCTCTGAATTCCTTCTGATCCTTTATTATTCTGAATTCCTTAAATATTAGGAATTCCTTAAGTATTCAGAATTCTCTAAATTTCTCGAATTCTCTTAATTCCTCGAATTCTTTAAGTCCCCCGAATTCCCTAAATTCCTCGAATTTCCTATATGCTCGGAAACTCTATAAGTTCCTTCTAATCCTTTATTATTCTGAATTCCTTAAATATTAGGAATTCCTCAAGTATTCAGAATTCTTTTAATTCATCGAATTCTCTAAATTCATCGAATTTTCTAAATTCATCGAGGTTTCTAAATTCATCGAATTCTCTCAATCCCTTGCATTCTCTTAATTCCTCGAATTTTTTAAATTCCTCGAATATACTAAATTCCCCGAATTCTCTAAATTCCTCGAATTCTTTAGATCCCTCGGATTCTCTAAATTCCTCGAATTTCCTAAATTTTTGGAAACTTTCTAAATTCCTTTTAATCCTTTATTATTCTGAATTCCTTAAATACCAGGAATTCCTTAAGTATTTAGAATTCTCTAAATTCCTCGAATTCTCTAAATTCATCGAATTCTCTTAATCCCTTGCATTCTCTTAATTCCTCGAATTCTCTAAATTCCTCGAATATTCTAAATTCCCCGAATTCTCTAAATTCCTCGAATTCTTTAGATCCCTCGGATTCTCTAAATTCCTCGAATTCCCTTAATATTTGAACAGTTTCTAAATTCCTTTTAATCCTTTATTATTCTGAATTCCTTAAATATTGGAAATTCGTTACGTATTCAGAATTCTCTAAATTCCTCAAATTCTCTAAATTCCTCGAATTTCCTAAATTTTTGGAAACTCTCTAAATTGCTTCTAATCCTTTATTATTCTGAATTCCTTAAATGTTAGGAATTCCTTAAGTATTCGGAATTCTCTAAATTCCTCGAATTCCCTGAATTCCTCGAATTCTTTAAATTCATCGGATTCTCTAAATTCATTGAATTCTCTAAATTCACCGAATTTTCATAATCCCTTGCATTCTCTGAATTCCTCGAATTCTCTAAATTCATCGAATTCTCTTAATCCCTTGCATTCTCTTCATTCCTCGAACTCTCTAAATTCCTCTAATATTCTAAATCCCCCGAATTCCCTAAATTCCTCGAATTTCCTAAATGCTCGGAAACTCTCTAAATTCCTTCTAATCCTTTATTATTCTGAATTCCTTACATATTAGGAATTCCTTAAGTATTCAGAATTCTATAAATTCATCGGATTCTCCTAATGCCTTGCATTCTCTTAATTCCTCGCATTCTTTAAATTCTTCGAATACTCTAAATTCCTCGAATTCTCTAAATTCATCGAGTTTTCTTAAACCCTCGAATTCTCTAAATTCCTCAAATTCTCTCAATTCCTCGAATTCTTTAAATCCCTCGAATTCTTTAAATTCCTCGAATTCTGTAAATTCCTTGAATTTTCTGAATTTTATACAAGTCCTTGAATGTTCTAAATTTCTTGAATTCTCTTATATCCTTGAATATTCTGAATACCCTAAATTCCTTGAATATTCTGAATTCCCTACATCCCTGAAATTCTTTTAATTCCCCGAATTCCTTGAATATTAAAAATTCCCTGAATTCTCTGATACCCTTGAATATTCTGAATTTCCCGGACTTCTTGAATATTCTGAATTCCCTGAATTCCTGAAATATTCTGAACCCTCTAAATTTCTGAAATTTTCCAAATGCTTTGAATTTTCACTGAATTCCCTCTAATCTTAGAATATCCTAGATTCCTGGTATATTTGGAATACGCTAAATTTCTCGAATTCTCTGAATTCTATTGAATTCCTGAAATATTCTGAATCCCCTGAATTTCCTTAATATTCTGAATTCTCTGAAATCCTTGACTTATCTGGATTCCTGGAAATCTCGGATTTTCTGGAATATTTGCAATTTCCACAATACCTAAAATTCCTCGAATTCTCTGAATTCCTTTAATATTCTGAATTCCTTGAATTCTCTCATATCCTTAAATATTTCCAATTTTCTGAAGACCTTGAATATTCCGAATTCCTGACATCCCTCGAATTCTCTAAATAATCTGAATTTCATCAATTCTTTTGAATTCCCTCAATATTATGAATTCTTTTAATTCCTTAAATTTTCTAAATATTTAGAATTTTTTTGAATGCCTTCTAATCGTTTAATATCCGTAATTCCTTGAATATGCAGAACTCCTTGATTATTCGTAATTCTCTTAATCCCTCTAATTCGCTGAATTCCCTGAATTCTGGAATCCCTTGAATCCTCTACGTCCTCTGAATTCCATCAATTCTTATGAATTCTTTAAATTCCTAAAATGTCCTCAATTCTCTGGAATTCTCTGAATTTCCTCTAATCCTTCAATATCCTGAATTTCTTGAATTTCGGAATTCTCTGAATTCCTCGACTTCTCCAAATTCCCTGAATTCTCTGAATTCCAAATTCTTTGAATATTCTACATTCCTGAAATTCTTTGAATTTCTTATGTCCACTAAATTCCTTAAAATATTCTTCATTTGTGGACTTTCTTGAATTCATAGAATTTCTTGAATTCATAGAATTTCTTGAATTCATAGAATTTCTTGAGTTCATAGAATTTCTTGAATTCCAATACATTTTTCACCTCAATCTGTGAAAAAAAAATCATGAAAAAACCATACCTCTCAATTCAGCCTGAAAAATTATATAGTTTTTACATAGTGGATAAAATTATATACAATTTTTATTTGAATTATATAAAAAATGTTTTAAAAAAATGAAAATTATAGTTAATGTTTCACTCTATATGTAATTTTTTCGCCTAAAAATTTTTTTTTTTTTCAAGTAATTGAACGCTACAATTAAAAGTTTGAATTTTAGTAATCTTTTTTTATATTTACCCTGGTGGAAAAATTTTTACAAAAAAATACAGAAGAGTAAAACTATTTTTACAGGAATCTACAAATAAATACAATAAATTACAACCAAAATTACGGAAAAGTCAAAACTTTTCAGTTGAAATTTTTGTAATTAAATGTCGTTAATCTGCAAAATTTTAACTTTTATATATTGCACAATTAAAAATTAAAAAAAAAAAGAAATCCATGATGATTAAAAAGTTGTTTAAAAAAATCTTATTAAATATTTGTTTTAAATTAATTTAAAAAAATAACTTTTAGCTTTTCCAGGAATTTTTATACTAATTTTTTATTAATTTAAAACCTTTCAAAATTCTTAGAAAGCTAACAAATGTTGTGTTTGAAATGTTTAAAAATCTACATTTTTTTTTAATATTTTGAAAATCTTTTCACGTTTTGAATTATTTTGGAATCTTATGAAAACTTCTAAATATATTTTAATCTTGTTGGATTATTTCTCAAATCAATAACTGTTCAGTTGTCATTTATTATTAAAAAAAATATATATTTTTAAATCTTTTCTTAAAATTAATTTTTTTTAATAAAAAATCATTTTAAATTTTCCCAACAAACTTAAGAAATTAAGAAAAATTAAAACCTTTAAAAATCCTTAAAAAGCTTCAAAATTATATTTCGAAATCTTTAAAAATATAAATTTATTTTTTTATGTTTTGAAATCTTCTCTAGTTTTAAATTAAGTTTGGATTTTCTCAAAACTTGTAAATATCTCTTGAACTAACTTTAATTTTTTCTAAATTAATAATTATTCAATTGTTATTTATGTATCGTTCAAAGTTTAAAATTGTTTGACTTTAAGTATTTAATTTATATTTGCTTATTTTGAATAAAAAGTAAAATATTGCTAAATCCTCAAAAAAAAATGTCTTTCTTAATGAAAAATTTCAAACTAAATGGGTTAGAAATCAAATATTTTAGATTGAAAGAATATTTGAATAGCATTTGGAATAGAATAAAAGCGTTTGATTATTAATCTATTAATTTTGAATTATTTAAAAATTAAGAATAGTCGTTGTGGATTCCAGAAGTATTTTTTGTAAAAATTTATATTGTTTAAATTTGAATTTGTTCATTCCTACAATAAACTACCAGTCTATACAAAATAATTTTAAGTACAGTTTCCAAATATTTCAATTTTTGTAAAATCTTGTTTTCTTACAGATTTGTAATTTTCTGCAATAATTTACGTAAAATTAAAAGTGTTAATTAATTAATAAATAATTATTTAAAAGTAAATTACAATAAAAAATTAGTTATTTGTATTTAACTGTATTTTTTTTAAATTTTGCATATTTTGTTATTCAAAAAGTACATGTTTGAACTAAAAATGACAGGTGCAGAAATGTTGCACTTTTTTTTTTAAATAAATAAACTAAACAAGAAAGTTAAATCTTGAGTAGTTTACCATCAACAAATCATATAAGGGGATGTTTTCATCGTTGGGGTTGGAAGAAACCTCAAAGATTCAGCAGATTAGGGTTCGGGGTG
>CAKNWW010338445.1:0-10949 GCA_932074435.1 Andricus kollari | reverse complement strand
TTGCCCGTCTTGCCATACGCCCAGGAGGAACTCGAGTCTTTTGTGGAGAATGATCAGTGTAAGATCTACTGGAATTTCTCATTCTCGACCACTCAACGTATCAGTGCTACGAAGCCTGATATTGTCCTCCAAGATCTGAAGACCAAGATCATTTACGTGATTGAATTCTAGGCACCAGCCGATGGTAACATCACGGCAAAGGAGGAAGAAAACGCGCGAAATATCAAGCACTTCTTTTCGAGCTGAGCAGGCTGTACCAAGGCTACAAAGTCCATCTTGTAGTTCTCATAATCGGCTGTCTTGGAGGTATGAAAGCATTATTTCTTAGCCTACTCAACAAGATTCCGGCTTGCCAGCGTACGTCAGCACTGTTCCTCATTACATTCTACAAAGATTGGTAGCTCTAAAAAAGTATCCAGAGGTGAAACCTTCATCTCCAACTCTCCCGTCTGCCGCGTAAGGTCATCCGCGGCTAGAGACCTGACTCCAAGGAACAGTGTTGAACGATGTTCTCTCGCGTAAATTTCCCACTCTTGCTTACCTTCTAGGACAGAAGGAGCAGAAGTGGATGCCGTAAACGTTCCAGTTGCGTCGGGATTGGTTGCTTTAAGGAACCATGATCGTAGCTTCCGGAGCCTACAACCTCTCTCATAAAAAAAATTATACATATTATAATTATTATAAATACAACATAAATTTATTATGACTTTACCATATAATTCAATTGAAAGAAAATATTTTTAAACATTCTTAAAAAAATCGTTCTTAAGAATACAGTTCGTATATTAAGATTTCGATCACCTTGAATAATTATTTTTTTCTATCTTAAATATGTAATAGTGTACAATTAATTATTGCTTGAGCATTTGTGCAAGTCTGTATTGTAATTTCCTAAATCTTTTATTCCAAAATTATTATTTTTTGAATTCACCTCTGTAATTTTTGTTTAATTCCAAACCGTGTTTCTGTCTAGAAACTAGCTAAAATCTGGACAGTCTTCATATATTCAAATTCGTAACAAACTCCTAGATAGCGCCAAGACTTGGACTAGACAGCAGAAAGGTTTGAATCAAACACGTAGCAAAAATAGACAGCGCAAGTGTATCGCCAGGCTTGTATTGCGTGAATAGATGGGCTTGAGAAAAACTGTACTGGCTTTAGCATGATTCAAGACTGCCACGAAATTTTTCCACGCGGTTTGTGTAAAATGGAATCAGCTGAGCGATTATCATGTATGTATATGAAATTTAATAAACGTGTACCTAAATAGCGATTTCATATGCTTGAGATATTAATTTTAATATACATTGGTATTTCAAATTTAATACTATTTTTAACAGTGTGGCGACTCGCTTTTCGACCTAAAGGGTTGGGCTATAACTTAAAATGCAGGCTTTGATTTGGCTTTATGGCTCTACACGTAACTCCATACCAACCATAAGGCTGTCGTTATAAGAATAAAGGCAGTAACTGCAAGAAATCGAAAAATGAGTTTTTTATATCACTAAGATCGTTAAAGAGATATCTTTCGATCTCTCTCATAGTAAGAAGTTCAATATTGCATTGACGAAAAATAAAATAATATAAACTTCCCATCTACTCGGTAAATTTCCATGCCATTGTTTTTTTTTCTAAATTATTTTTCCGTATGCGAACAACTTAATTCATTTTCATGAAAGGGGAATACTTGCGAAATGGAAAGTGCTACTTATAAATTGAGAAAACGTCGAAATACATGACCGGTATGAAACAAGAGGAATAATTGAAAATGGACCTAAAAAAAGTCATGGAAATGTATAAATTTTTATAAATTCCCCGAAAATGTATTAAATTTATGGAAATTTGTGGAAATTTATGAATGTTTAAGATTTTGGAAAATTTGTGACATTTGTAGAATTTTGGGAAAGGACCCCGCACCAAATACTCGCAAGTTTGAGCGCGCCTATAGCGCGCGACTGTTGGTTCTCGCGCTCGATTATATATGTATCTCGCGCTTCGCGCTACGCGCTGGTTCATTGTATTTCCACACATTTGTGCAGAGACCTTTTCAAATTAAAGGTCACAGCATCGACAACTGTAATTTGGTGATTGTGAATTCTCTTTTGTCAAAGCTCCTTCGGCTTTAACGAACACATTCTCATCAAGTATCTTGTGCTTCGCACTCAATTTAGTCCAACACAGTAATACAAGAATCTGAATTTTAATAATAACTGAATGTCATTTTTAACTTAAATTAAGTAAATCAATTAATTTCAACTACAAATTTGTCTTAAATGCCGTGTCTCTGTCTGAAATATGAAGTAATACAATGATCTACTGGTAGGTATATTAAATTTCGAATCATTTTCAGTCATGCGATCTGAAATTCATTTGGGCTAGCAGAAATGCGTGGGCGAACTGCGATGCGCGAACACTTAGGAAAAATATCGATTGACGTGTAGATCTCGGTAAGTTAGAGATGTGTATATTTAAGTCGTTTGTGAAACATTTTTAATTAAATAAAAAAAAGCATTTTAAAAATGGATGAAATCCAGAATTTATAAAAAACCAGTGTTGATCGATGCCTGTTTAAATCTATAATGTGTTGGATATGAGCGTCGTTTGTGAAAAGTTTTTTATAACTGAATGCTGAGACAAATTCCAAGGAATACATTATCATGGAGGTAAAGAAAAGTGTAAGTTTTTACGGGAAATAAATTAACGTATTTTATTTTTATCATTTTTTTTATATTTTATAAGTGGGATATGTTATAAACTCCAAAAAAATTAAGTAAAGGTTTGACGGGATGTCAACAATATTTGCGTCTTAAATTAACCTAAAAATTTCATTTTGCGTGCTTATAAAGCGGTTGACTTTCAAACAAGCGAGTAACTGAATGTCATATTACAATCATCAGTTGACTTTCAACCGGCGAATGATCCTTTTGGTTACATCTGAAATTCAACCTAGTTTTTTTACTGAAATTCAGATTCTTGTATTACTGTGAAAGTACGAACCTTTCTACATTATGTTCAAAACTTTGATATCAAATTTCTGGGATTTCTTATTCATATGGTGCAATATAAAGTACAAATTTTATTTACTATGATTACTTCAATATTTTTTCTTATTTTGCATTAAATCTTATTCTCAACTACCTTGAAAAATGTATAATTTCAATAAATTTATATTATTACCATTCATAATATGCATTGGTATTGAAACATACGTATTTTCATTGTCTTGTTTTTATAATTGAAAAAAGTGCTCGTCCTATAAAAAAAAATTTGGTATTAAACCAAACCAAAAATACGCATCCGGGCGTAAACTGGTTCTAAGAAAATGTTTATAAGAAAAGTTTATAAAAAATTTGTAGATCATCTTTGGTTGAAAAACTTTTGTACATTAATTTTTTTTCGTCTTCTGTACGGGTTTTCCAAAGATTAAATTTTTTATTTTTAATGTGATTTTTTACGATGAAAACAAAAAACTGCTTCTTGAATCAAATTTTTACAGCTCTTTTTGTGTGAGCAACTTTTGTCTATTAATTTTTTTCATAGCTTGTGTCGTTTGTCCAAAAATTTAATTCTTTCATTTTTTATGTTATTTTCTGAGATTAAACCAAAAAGTACGCATTATACCAACAAGTGATTGCTAATAAATTTGTAGATCCTTTTTGCATGCAAAATTTTTTTCTATTTATCTTTTTACATACCTTGCGTCGTTTTTCCAAAGATTTAATTTTTCTACTTTTAATGCTATTTTTTACGAATAAGACAAAAACTACGCATCCTATAATAAGTGATCAATGACAAATTTGTAGATCTTTTTTGTATGCACAATTTTTTTTTTGTCACCATTTTTCATATATTGCATAGTTTGACCGCGAAATTAAATTTTTGATTGTTCATTATTTTTTTGTGCTATCAAAATTAGAATTTTTGATTTTTCATAAAATTCAAAAAGTTGTTATGACAATATTGTAGGGTGTTAAAAAAATAACTATTTTCACCTTCTGACTTTTTTCATATCGTGCGTTTTTTGGGTTAAAATGTTAATTTTCGTTTGTTTTTTGGAATTTTGTAAATGCTATAACTCCGGTAATTTTTTTCTCTATCAAAAAAAGTCATAAGAATATTTTGTTCGCCTTTTTGAGTACTATTAATAATTGTCCATATAATTTTTAAATATTGAAAAAAAGTGTTCTCAAAAATTTTCAAAATGTGCTCACATTTTGAATTTGTATCCAAAATGGCTGGCTAACGAACTCGACCTTCATTTTAGGAGCCAATCCAATCTGTCAATTCTTTCGAAAGTTATCGTGCTAACAAACTAAACATCTACATACCCACATCCATACACACATACATGCATACATACATACATACATGCATACATACATACATACATACATGCATGCATACATACCCACATACAGACAGACAGACACATTCGCCAAAACCTGTTTTTTGGGTTCAGAAGGTCTCAAAACGTGGACATTTGACAAAAAAAGGGGGGGGGGGGGTCAAATTTTACACAAATCTAATTCCTTCTCTGATGAGAATGCAAAAAGGTTCCGGTGCAATTTTCTAAGTTTTTGACATTTTTTAGTTTATACTCTCCTGATCAAAAAATCTTTGGGGCAAAAACTGAAATTATGAACAGTTTTTGGGCTACGACGATTTAAAAGTCAGATATTGGTACATATTTTTGCGGAGTGGAATATATCACAGACTTTTTTCCACCCTTTGCATTGCTCTCGTGTAAGTTTATACAGAAAAAAAAATTCCACTTTCAAACAATGCGATGTAATCGCGTTGGAAGTGATAAGCGCTAAGCGTTTGGGCGATGCGCTGAGCGCCTAGGCAACGCACAAAGCGTTCATATAATTGCATTTTATCGAGCTGTAAAGGCGAAATTCGATTTCCATTATCAAGAGACGTTTGGTTGTCTGAATCAGTGATACAAATAGCAAATCCACAAACGCATGACAAACGCTACTTGAGATTTAAAGATTGCATCCCAAGTTCGTCGCAAAACGCTTAAGTTGAATGGCCAGACAAAAGAATCGATACCCAGTGTTGTAACTCGAGCAAGTGCTTCCATCATACCTTCAACGCTAAGCGTTAAATAAAAGCACTCAGACAACATAATAAACTCCCAGCGTTGCTGCTTGGCTTTGATTCGCCAGTTTAAGTCAAGCAGTCTAAAACACTTCATAAGGAATGCTTATCTCGTTCCAACGCTCTGACTTTAACTTCAACGCAAAGCGTAAAAGGTAAGTATGTATGTAGATCAAAAAATCGACCCCCGGCGGTGCTGTTTTCGTAATCAAATGATTATTGCGGACGTGGACTGACTGATCAGCGCCAAAAAACAACGCTGGGAGTTGATTTTGTTGTCTGAGTGATTTCTTAAACGCTTAGCGTTGAAGTTAAAGTTGGAGCGTAAGAACGAGATAAGTATTCCTTATAAGGTGTTTCAGACTGCTTGAATAAAACTGGCGAATCACACCCAAACAGCACCGCTGGGAGTTTATTTTGTTGTCTGAGTGCTTTTATTAAGTGCTTAGCGTTGGAGGTAGGATGGAAGCGTTGGCACAAAAGGAAAATTCTGTAAAAGGTGCTTTAAAGTGCTTGATATAAACTGGTTGATCAGTGCCCATATGCAACGCTGGGTAGTGGGTATCGATTCTTTTGTCTGGCCATTCAACTTAAGCGCTTTCCGACAAACTTGGGATGCAATCTTTCAATCGCAAGTAGCGTTTGTCATGCGTTTGTGAATTAGCTATTTGTATCACCGATTCAGACAACCAAACGTCTCTTGATAATAGAAATCGAATTTCGCGTTTGAAGCTCGATAACATGCCATTATATGAACGCTTTGTGCGTTGCCTAGGGGCTTGGTGCGTCGCCCGAACGTTAAGCGCTTACAACTTCCAACGCGATTACACCGCATTGTTTGACCGTGCAATTATTTTTCTGCAAAAACTTACACGAGAGCAATGCAAAGGGTGGAAAAAAAGTCTCTGATATATTCCACTCCACAGGTAAAAATATATGGGTGATTCTCCACATACAGGGCACTTTTGTGTCTCGGACCTCTAGTAACTAAACTAAGTACGCTGAAAAAAATGGTATAGCTGTTGTAGCTAGAAATATATTGCTGGGGAGATATAGCTGAATTTCCGAGAAAGTCTAGGTAGGACTGCAAACTAGATAGCTAAGATATAAAAACCGTCTATCGGCTGCAGACAGAAAATTTGGGAGATAAATCTATCACCATTTGCTAAACATTCTAGCAGTCATGCTCAAACATCGTATCTCCTGTAATTGGTTTGCTCGTGACAGCTAAATTTTCTAGGTACTGTACCTATACTTTGCTCCAAGAAAATCTGTTCAATACAGCTAACTATTTAGGAAGACGAAATCCAGCGATACTTTCTGGCTGGGAAAGGAAGAATTCTAGGTAATACACCTAAAGATTTTTTTCAGGGTAGTGTTTCTTTGTAAAACTTGGCTAACTTCTTTATCTTAGCACAATACAATACCTCCGTCAGAAGAAATAAGGTCACATCTTCCTATGTCTTAGCAAAATGCTCCCAAATACTCGAAAAGTGCCTTTTTGGAATGTCTCCACGTACGCGGCGCCAAGTTTAGAGACGTGTATTTAATACATAGTACATTATTTTTGAACTTATAATTGATAGTTTGAAAGTTTGACTCAAAAACTATAAAATTCATAAGAAATATTTTAATTCATCTGATATATTAGTAGAGAAAATTTAATTATACACGTGTCTCCCTAAATGTTTTCGATGGTTACGGTAGATGAATCTCCCATACCTTTCATAAACTTTTGATCATTTTTTAGGCCTTATCTTCTCACAATATCTAGAACAAAAGCCACACTACTCATTCGTCAAAACTTTATAACAAAAAATTAAGAACTTTTTTTGCAAAGTGAAAAAATTTAACCGAAAATGTGGCGTATTTTTATTCCTATCGGATGCCGCACCTGATAAGAACTTTCATATTTCATAATAAAAATTAATGAAAAGATGACAATTCCTTGTAGCACATAATAATGGAGTTCTTGTCAGAGGGATTTATTGATTACTTTTGTTTTTAAAGATTAAAAAGTAATTTTGTATGGTTTTCGGATACCGTAAAATCGGATACCATAACCTGATTTTCGCTGTCAGAGACGAAATGGAGCTTATCGAAGCACTTTTCTGAATAATTTTTTTTAAACGCACGTAAATCGAGAATTAAAATTTTATACCTACAATTACTGCACACAACCAATAAAGGGATTGGAGGATTAATAATTATAAGAGAAATAAACATAGTTTCGTGTTCCGAGATGGGTTCTATATCTCAGTATCAAGAATACGTTTCATTATTAAACCTGAAGCCTGAAATAAACCTGAAATAAATAAGAATGTCGCGCTATAAAAGTAAATCATCTGACTCTCAGAATGTTAATGAAAAATAAAAATGGTTAAAAGCAAGAAAAGCTGAGCAAGCTAAAATTCTTTCTTGTCACGTATTATATTTTTACAATTATTAGGATTATAATTTAGAATAATAAGCGTGAAACTAAAAGAAATATTTCAAATTTGAAAAAAAAATTCAAATTTGAAAACAAAAAAATTTAATTTTGGAAAAAGTTTGCATTTTTTAAAGAAAACTACTCTTCCCATACATGCTACGTTTCATGTGTTAATATTTTACAGCATTGTTTTACTTTACATACAATGAGAGAAAAGCACCTGGAAAATCGAAAATTGAAAACGTTTTTATGTGCTGCAGGTCCTTCAAGTGAGAATTAAGCGTGAATATTCATAGGGCCCCTTTCTTTAAGGCCAATGAACCTAACCGTTATGAAGAAAAAATTTTGTTAAACATTTTTCCAAAAAAAAGTTTCCCTTGCCAAAAATTCCCTGTCTGTGGAGAATCGCCCATATACCCAAATCTAACTTTTTAATCGTCGTAGCGCAAAAACGGTTCATAATTTGAGTTTGTGCCATAAGGATTTTTTGATCAGGAGAGCATAAACTAAAAAAGATCAAAAACTTTGAAAATTCCACCGGGACCTTTTTTACCATATAGTTGGTGCGGAGTCCTTTATGAAAGTTGTAAGATTTTCAGAAGTTTAGGGAATTCGTGTAATTTTTGGACATTTGTAGAGATTTGTAAAATTGTTGAATTTTTCCGGAGATTTGTAAATTTTTGGGAATTTATATAAATTTTTGGGAAGTTTATAAAGGATTGCTGAAATCCATAAAAGGCTATAGAGAGTAAAAAATTATGTAAATTTATGAAAATTACGAGAACTTGTAAAATTTTTAAAACTTAGAAATTTCTGGAAACATATCAAGTTTGGGTACATTTTCGGGAGCGTAAGAAAGGTGTACATATTCTCTCATCTATTAACCCTCAAAGGCCATACCCCTCTCCAGTAACGTGAAGGCCATACGGGTGCAAATCTGGTTTTCATGATTTTAATTGTTTATATTATTTCAATTTTGATTTAAATAACAAAAGTAGTATATGATTTCGGGGTGGAATTTCTTCAAGAATTGAAATATTTCATTGCCAAAACTGTTAAATTGAATTATCACATAAAATATAGCAATTATTAAATAAACTTTTTGGAAAATTCATTTTTTACGCAAAAAATTGTATTTTTTTAATATAGATATATCAATGAAACTTCGGGAAAATGGAGACAAATACTTGTATTGCAATGAAAAAAATTGTTCATTCGATAAATTATATTCAAACTATTTTTAACAAGTGCTCGAAAAAAGGATCATTTCAAAAAGGTAAAAAATCATGTCCAGTGCAAAAAATGTGTTTCTTTAACAAATTTAGTACATAATACATTAATTAATGATTGAAATTATATATGCACATATAAAAAAAGTAAATACTTACGTATTAGGAGCTAATAATCGCAGAAATGCTATTTATCGTGGCACTTAAAAAAATTAGCATAACCTCATTTGTGACGCCGAGGCCAAACGGGTGCGAATTTGGCCTAAGGTAACTTTTCAGCGTTTCCAGCAGAGCAGGTGTGGGAGGTTTGAAATTTTGAGCCTGCCTGATTTGCACCCGTATGGCCTCTGAGGGTTAATAATCTGCTGAAGGCTGGTGCCCTTCTCAGTATAAAATACAAAGCAACCATAACTCTCTCGAATCTAGTTCACCTCTTACGACGACTGGCTTATTAATTTGGACATGATTTCAACTCGCAAAATACATTTCTCGCTTCAAGGTGGTAGTTGGACGTAAGGTTTAAACAATGAATAATAAAAACAATAGAATAGCCTCAGAATGGATTGAACTTTTATTTGACGAAACGCATTCATCCGGTAAAGGTAATGGTAAAGTTTTAGGTACTGAATGGAGACTGGGTCTTTGGAATGCTAGATGGGGGAATGATCTTAAGGAAAGAGAATTACGAGAAACAATGCTTGAGTGGAAGATAGATATCTTATGTGTACCTGAAACAAAGGAAAAGGGTTGCGATACTAGAATAATAGGAAAAGGGAACTTAGAGAACGGACTCGAAATATGGTGAGGGGTAGATGGTGAATCACATGTTAGTGAAGGGGTTGGTCTTGTTATGAATGAGAAAGCAACGCAACATGTCAAGGATCGTGGATTTGTCTCTCCAGATTTTTGTGGGTTAGAATCAAGGTAGGAATCAGATCATGGTGAAAGAATCATTCTACTAGGAGATATGAATGGATGGGTCGGTGTCCAACGTCAGCGATACAAAATGGGTTCTAGGTACTTTTGGGGATCCAAAAACAAAAGGTAATGGAGACAGATTAGTTAGCTCATGCTTAGAAAAGGGCTTGCCTATTATAAATACTTGGTTTAGACATGAAATGATCCACATGTTCACCTGCTGCAGAGGAGTTAGTCATAGTATAATTGACTTTGTTTTTGCGGATGAAAGACTAAGAGAACTACTATCGGCGAGAAAATTGTAGGCACGTAGCTTTGAAGCAAAAAAAATGCTAGCGTAATAAGTAAATAGTAATTTGAAAGCTCAAAGTGTTCTACGTAAATGAGTCTAAAGACGTTAATGTACATTTTTTTGGTGCTATGCAGACTGACAAATGTAAAAAAAAAAGTAAGCAATTTTGAGCACATTTAAGAAGATCAAGCTTAGAGCATTATTTTTTATACAAGAGGCAGTAGGAAAAATTTGAAAAAAAATCATGAGTATGAAGAAAACAATTATGAACAAATTCCAGTTAACAAAATTGAGAAACAATAAAAACTGTTGCTTAAAATTACAAGAATGTACAACTATACTATCTTCAGTTCTAATGAAGATATTAAAGCGATTCAAACTCCAAATTGTGACGCAAAGGCTCTGTAATTATTTACAATTTCTATAAAAGATGTGTTTTTTTAATGTTGAAAATCGTGATATTTTCGGACATTTTTTTTGTTGGAAAGTAAGTGTTCGAAAGCAGAGGGGGTTCATTTTTTTGCAGTGGTGCCTCTCAATGAAAAAATGGGACAGGGTGAGAAAAAAAATGTTACTAAATCGGTCTTTCCTTTAGGATACTTTGATAAATAGAGATATAATTTTACAAAATTCGAAGTTCCTGTTTCATTATTATGCACCTGAAGTGCTGGAGATATGATAAGAGAAAACACAGATAAGATATGCGTTTCATTCATATTCGAGCATCAAACGTGCATAACCTGTGAAACAGCATACATCCGATCCTATTACATCTATCGTTATTCAAAAAAATGGGTTCGACTCAGGAAAGTAAGTACTTTACACATACTATAATAAAAATTCTCGATTAAGTTCTCTTTTTTAATTAAATCAATATGAAAATCATTAAAATTACGTAAGTTTTCTTTAAAAAACAAAAGTACATTTATAGAAAAGTTATAGTATACCGCAATATTCCGTCAATATTTTTATTAAA
>CAKNWW010338436.1:0-10510 GCA_932074435.1 Andricus kollari | reverse complement strand
TATTGTTTAGTTGTTGATAAATCGCATTATTCAAAACAAGTTGTTTTCTTTCTTCTATGTCAAATAAAAGGCTCGGAAAAGATGTTTGCATAACGAAAAGGTCCTTCGAGCCGGTTCGGCAGCGATAATAAATTGTAATTTGATGGAAGTCTTGTCAACTCTTACAGCAGTTCAATTGAGATACTAATTAGGCTAATTTCCTTTTCAAAAAAAGGCTTGGTGTGATAAAAACGTATGCAGGGTTGGGTCAGCCATCAGACGAGTATTTTCTGTTTACACCTTCATCCTCGGCTCGTAATCCTTGTTTATAGTCTGGAGAGAGATCAGGCTTCCCGATATGGGAGCAGTTCTATCGATTGCGAGAGTACGATGTCGACTCTGAAAATAGGAAGCCTTCTCAAACCTGTGAACAGGTGTAAGCTGACGTGTGGGACACGCGACATGTTTGTTTTGGAGAGCCAATAAAGAAAGTATAAAACAAACCATGCAGGTAAATATGCGCTGATCAGTAGTCGACTTGAGAAAGGATATACTGGTTTGAGAGCCCCTGTCCTAACCTAACATCATCTTCCGGTCAAGTGCCCTCGTGCTCGTCCCATGTGTACACAATCTTCAGGCCACTCAGTCGAGGCGAAACTGCAGTCGGCTACCGAGCTGGAGGTAGGTGTCTTCCATCTTAACGATGGCGATTAACGATCCTCGAATTGACCAGGTCCCAGCGTAATGGCATCGGTAGAATCGTCTTATCCGTACTAAGGTGTTACATTCAGTCTGGTTCCCTCGCATCGGACCGTTACCTTCACCTGGAGGGGCAGTCCTCGCTATAGTCGTTATCGGCTGCAGGTTCATGCCAACCGACAGTTAAGGCCGTCCGCTCGCGCGACGCGCTATAAATTCCTGCGAAATAAAGAGAAGAGCAAGCGGAATGGATCCAATCGGTTAACAGGGAGGTGTGCCGGAACCTGCCCACCTTTTAACACCCAAACTCGACCCCAGGTCAGATATCCGCACGCATGACCCATTAACAGCGACAGCTTTCCTCGCCTTTCTCTCAAAGATTAGAGTATTTCATTATATTGCACTAGAACACGCTATAGATGCTGCGAAACATTATATTCTTCATTGCTATATAAATAACCCTATGACATACTCTCCCAAAAACAGCAGCGTAAAAAAATTTATTAAATAGATGTTGCAGATGACAAACTTTTTCAGCATCCTCTCCAATGAATTGATGTTGTAAATTATACAAATGATAGTGACCTGAGACATAAAAGGCTTCTTTTTGTTGGATACAATTTTCTAAAATTAACAGCTGATGTTGCAGATCACAAACTTTCTTAACATCTTCTACGATGAATATTGATGTAAAATATACAAATAATAGTGTAGATGCTGCAGATTCTCTAAAGTATAATTCCTTTGAAACGAAGAGCATAGAACCGTATGGCTTTGAGACTACTTGGTCTCACAAACATTGTTCTTTATTCGCACTATAGAAATGAAGTAATAAGAAATCAAAAGCCTTTATCTGTTGGATACAACCTTCTAAAAATACTTAAACCAACTGCAAATTCGCATTAAATGCTCCTCTAACAACAAAACCATTTGAAGAAAATATTTAACAAAAGATGTTGCACATGAAAAATTGTCTTAACATCCTCTACTGTGAATATTGATGTTATAAATTATACAGATGATAGTAATGATGCTGTAAATGCCCTAAAGAATTTTCTTTGAAACGAAGAACTTGGAACGCTATGGCTTTGGCACTACCTGTTATCAAAAACCAGTTATCGAAGTACTAGAGAACTGATATCCCAAGAAATGAAAAAAGCTTCTATCTGTTGGATACAATAATCTAAAAATAACTAAACCAAACCAATTGAAAATTACGGTTGGCTTCAACAAAAGCTACGCAGATATCTAAATGGTCAAGTACCAAAAATAAAATAGATTTTAGACTCTTCTTGAAGATTCTTTCGTCGTTTATATAATCTTAATATCAGCATGAGTGGGAGTAGATACCTCCTGAATTTCCAAGTTTCAATAAATGAACATCCATTCAATAAAAGAGCATATATTCAATAACAGAACATAATACTTCGCATGGATGGCCATCTCCATACGTAGTAGAATCGGAATAAAACGAGCCTCTGGGAGAATATCTTTTCATTCCATGCTTATCACCTCAATCGAGGACGAGTTTCAGTTTCTCGTATCGTGTGAACAAGAATGGTATCCGTGTTCTAGAGATCGAGTCATGTCCACTAAAATAAATTTCATAAGACTGTACCTCTATCTACTTCTGCCGATCGGCAGCTATATACTGAAGTTTAAAATTGCATGTTTACTAAGGCGGGTAAAAGCTTTTTTATGATCTTGACACTTAAGCAGTGGACATATATGCAAATTGGGAATGAATAACATGAACAGATGGTGATACGGATGAATTAATCATGTGTAGGTCAGATACTTTAAAATCCGATATATATGTTATACATCAGTTACGATCAAAATTTCAGTCTCCTTAATGTGAAATTCAAAATCGGCTCCTATTTTTGTGACTTATTATTCGATTCTGCATTATATAATTGCAAAGTATTGTTGTATCTCCATTTATTAGTCATAACTTATAAGTCATTATAGAACATCTGCAGTAAGAAATAAAAAACAGAGATAAATATTTACCGATTTGATGAAAATTTGGAACAAATCGTTTCTGGAGCGATTGGAACGAAATTTGATAAATAAGTGACGCCCTAATCTACAGCTTGGGCATTTAACTCAATAGCTGCTGCAGCCTCTTTATTCTCTTCTAATATTTGCTTAAATAATCCTAAAATTGCAGTTATAATAAAAGATTTTTTTCTTAAATCTGTTGTCTTATAATCCAACTGCTTCGTGGAAGCACTTTATCAATACTGCCGACAGACTTCTCACGACTTTAATCTCATGGCATTGGTCGTCATCGCAAATGTCCTCGAGTAATCTGCATCCTCCCACACAAACTCTGTCCATTGGTCCTCCCAAGAGATTACCGGTTCGGATCGCTTCTCGGACTTTTCGCACCAAAAAGAGGTTGAAACGTCGACAAGAGAAGGGAAGACAAGACAAGTCTTGCTGTTGGTGTTACTCCCGGTATCTCGAGGGTTATGTATAACCTCCGGGGGCACCCACGCGAGGGTGGAAATGCGATAGTTCGAAGGTGTTACCAGAGCGACGCCCTAATTAGGACCACTGGATGCTTCTTTTATGTTTATATCGTAATACCAACCATGCTATTTACGATGAGAATGCCCGCACCTGCGGTGACACTCTCGCCACCTTACGTGCCCCTCTTACTTTGCCAACCTGTGCTTTATGACGAGAAGAAAGCACGCACACACCATCCAACATTAGTTACATCTGGTGATATGCACAATTGCAATCCTAACACGATATATATTTCTGGTTCCATTATATCTTGGTTAAAGTAAGAGAAGGTTTGTGGAAGCTTGGGAAATTAGGGGAACCTATGAGAGAATGTGAGAGGAAGAGGAATTATGGTGGATGTTGATCCGGGGATTTCCGTATTTATCAGGTGTTAGGTCCTCTATTTACTTCTACAATGTAGGATCTTCGTTGACCTCTTATTTATCATTTCATGACACGTACTATTATTAATGATTGGCTATCGAATTAGGTCGAGCTTAAATCAAAAATAGAACTCTATCAATTTGAAATCAATAAACGCAAACAATTTTATTGGTTCTGGAATCGTCTCATAAGTGACATAAATTAGAAATACTGGCAATGAAATCAAGTTGGTTAATGAGATGCGATAAATCTGTCGATCACGGCAACGACCGCGTATCGATGAGACGATAGCGTCAAGTATACGTTTCCGATAAATCGAATAACGATATCTGATTTTCAATATAGCGCAATCCTGACAGGCTAAGCTGGAATACAGACCATACGCGGTCGAACGTATGGCTTAGAAACTTCAAGCTCTGACCTTTGCGACTACGTGGGAAATTTTAGTACTTTGCGGTTGCGTCATTTACGTTTCTAAGCTGGTTGTCGGCGTTTATTTGTTGGTATTAGGTCATGGGTAAAGGCGGAATTTACTTTGCAGGCGAACGTATCTATTAACCCCGCGATAAATCCTGAAAGCGAAGGTCGCGGTGGTCTAAAATGGAGGAAGTGGTATATGCTTTTCCACATCCTTAAGTGGCACCTCGTCGTAATTCGTCGTTCGCCGTCAATTTCTATCCGCGCCGTCACCCTGGCGGCGCATCCTTGCAGGCAGAGGTTGACAGTGATGGACATATACCTTTGGTGACGTTACTCTCTCATCCCAAGCAGGAGATTTCACTCTGCCATCGAAGCTCTTCACAAAATGCTGCAACCCAATCCTCGCAGAATCTACGTAGAAACCCACTCTTGAATCCTAGATCCCGGAAGAGCAAATACAGCTTGAAGCTTCTCTCAGATGCGTTCCCTTTCGAATAGTGATAAGGAACTACGAAATGTATCAATTCAGGATGTGCAACATTTCTAATGGCCCGAGCTCAACACGATGTTTCTGGTCGGGCTTGACTCCGAAGACGAAATCTGTCCTGAAGCTTAAAAGTCAGAGACCACCGGGACAACCCGGAAATCTTGTCCTGAATCCCGATACCCGCATCCCTCTAGACAGCGCGAAAGTCCGATTTGAAATCAGCTCGACAACCCGAAACTAGATCACCCGAGACCAGCTAGATACCTCAAATCCCGACCCGAAATCGGCCTTACAATTCAAAATCCTAACTCGAATCCCGCCAGAAAACCCGGAAGCCCGATTTCATCTAAAGCTCGAAAGTCCGAGCCTACACCAAGGTTGATCACTCGAAACCAGTCTGACAATTCAAAAATCTGAAAAGCCGAAGTAACCTAAGTAGCTGAGCTTGATCAAACGAATCCTATCCTAAGTCACTTTGTAGATCCTTAATTTTTATATTTATTCATTTTTCGGCTCCCAATGATTTTTCCCAGTAAGATAATAATGCAAAGGATTTGGGGAAATGTGTGTGAATCCAAAGCAGACGAATCGATGCCGGTCGCGAATTAACGAAGCATTTCACGTTACCGACCGATGAATCACGAGCTGTACTATCGAACCCTACAATCCAGGGGTGGATGTATAAGTTACAATTCGATTTCGAGATATCCTGGTGGCTGAGAGGAAAGAGGTAGGGGTTGAGAGAATGAAAGAGAGATCTTCCTCTCCCTCCATCCACCCTACAGCATCGTTCGCGCTTTAATCGCATTCGAATGCAATGTCGCGGAAAATTTCATTTGAACGTAGCGCTACCTCCAGGCCTCCTAACGGGGTTGAAAAAGGAAAAGGGGGATGCAGACAAATTCAGAGTTGCGGGTGGTCGCTGAGGAATTTAAGTATGTTAATTTATTTTGCTATTCATTCAGTCTACTCTTTCATAAAATTATCTAGTGAATAATACAAATACATTATTGCCATAGAGCTCTTTTCGTTAAAAATAAACACTTTAAAACGATTCATGAAATTATTTATTTTGTGAAAGATTCAAAGATGGGTTGCTTTTAATTTTCAGCTTTTCCATATTTTTATGCATTTAATTGCAATTCTCTTAAATCAAAGGTTCATATATCAGGTCAGTCCATATATTCATGCATATTTTTCAACGTTGAGTAAGTCTTTTTGTTTCTAGTCTTTTTACAAACAAGGCATCGATATGTTGTTGAAAGGATAGCAATTAGTATTAGTAATTAGGCAAATATATAATTGATTAACTGAATATACTCTGTGTTTTTTTTTACTTTTCAAGTGTTGAAAAATACGCACGAACTTATGGACTGACCTGATATCAATTCGTATATAAATGTTCATTCTTATTTTAGATGTTTGGTGTCAGAATGGTGCTACTTAAAAAATAATTGTTTTTTTAAAGAATATTAATTACCATTTGGAACTCAAAAAGGCTGTTTCTCGATCGTTTTGTCAAAGTAGGACATGATGTTCTTTGCAGGGTTCGCTCAACCCCAAGAGAATCCCGCTGTGACTTTGTCTCGACTTTCGCGGACCCCCAGCGAGAGAGGGACTCTGCTCACGCATAATTTGCATATCCATTCGAATTTGCGTGTACTTACGTGTGTGGATTTATGCGCGAGTACGCGATATACTCGAGAAACGCCCGCACACACGATTCCGGTATATCGGAGACGCGTTAGCGCTCGTTATACGGGAATCGGGAAGGCGTTATTTAAAACCAAAGTTCCACACCGAATCGTTAATTCGACTCTGCTGCGTGAATGAGAAGCAACTTTTAAAGCATTTTTAAAGAAAGAAAAGTATTTATGCTCTTGGAATATCATTATAATACGATGTCGCTTTGCTTATGCCGTTGCGAGAGAGATCCTGGGTACCAGAACACCGTTCTTCTGATGCTGAGCCTTTCCAATGGAAGATAATTGGATGTCGTAATTCAGTTAGCGTTAGCCTGATAGTGCACATGAAAGATAATAAAATGCCCTCTATATGATCCTGCAAATTATTTACTATTTTGCCTTTTGCGAAACAAGATTCTGTTCTGTGTACTTTGTATACGTCTTTCTCCTTGGGATGCATAAAGAGAAATATTTTAGATTCTTAAGAATTCTTTTAGAATTTGTGAAGCAAGCATTAAGAGGCTTTAAATTATAATGATGAAGGTTGAAGAAATTGTTTAAAAGGACGGAAAGTAAAATCAAGATTCAAATAAGTAATTTATTATTGATACTTTGTATTTCTTTTAAACCGAAAGCCTCTAAAATTGAACAAACCATTGACAACTGAAATTTTGTAATTTTGTATTCCCTTATGTTAAAGCACCTTCGATTTTATCGAATATATCAACACACTTTAATCACGTATCTCGACGCTTCGCACTTGAAAAAAGTATGTTCAAAATTAAAACAAAACGATGGTTCAAATAAAAAAATAGTGTTACCGGAATTTGTAGATATTTTTGAGATGAATTTTTATCAATATATTTTCGCATCTAACATAGTTTGGCAAAAAAATTGATAATATTTTTCATAATTAAAACAAAAAACATGTGTGTCATCAAAAAATGGCTCAATGTAGGTCTTTTTGAGGTGAACAATATTTAGCTTCTTAATAATATAATCTTTTCTCGTGCCGGTTGGCTCAAAATTTCCATTTTCGATTTTTCATTAGAATTTCTGACGAGTAAAAACACTACGATTGATCACAGAAGGTTGGTTAACGAACTTGAACTTTCTTTTTGGGCTCTGAAAAAGTATGCCTAAGCACAATACAATCCCATAATTCTTTCGAAAGTTATCGTGTCTACGGACTACTACTACACTCAGCTACTCTCGTAAAAACCCTTTTTCGCACTCAGGGGGTCTCAAATGGAGATTTGATCGAAACTGTTGATGTCATTTTTTTACATAAAATGAATACCTTCTCATTAGGATGACAATGTAAAAATATGTCAGTACTAAAACTGAAAACTTGGAACCAGTTAAAAACTAAGAATTTGTATATTTTAAATGATTCAAATCAAATATTTACGTACAAAAAAACAAATTTGGATTGCAAAATTAATGCTTAAAAAATGCTACAATTGAAATTTAAGGATTTAGAATTGAAAATTCAGTACTCTGAAATTTTAACCATTCATAATAATTAAACAAAGTGTTCAACTGTTGAGACATACTGCTCTTGTCCCGATGCAGACTAAAATCTATCTATAACAAAAATATGTTTGACATATAGGGCTGTAACCATCTTGAGCCTGAGAGAAAATTAAGCTTCCTCAATTTTAATTTATAATTTTTGAAACGTTGAAAGTACACGGAGTAAATCCTTAAAGAGATTGGATACAGTTTTCTACTAAAAATTAGAAAAATTCCTAGTCTGAAAAGAAATTAACTGTCATTTTCTGGGTTTTCGTGGTTTCCGAAAATTCCCAGTTTGGCGACCACCCTGATTTAGGGTTTCAAATGTCATAAATGTACATTGAAATATATATAAAGACAAATAATGGTTTACAGTACATTAGCTCGACATTAGTACACAATACACAATGACATTTATATGCAACATCTCGAGCGGAAACAGTTGAGCACATATTCTGCGTACGGGTTCGGTGCATTTACATTTACACCGAGACCGATTGAATCTTGATTGAAAATCCACTTAATTAACGACGTCGTGCTATTACGTTCATTGGTAGAGTGCTGGACATGCCGCTCGCGGTTTAGGTTACAACGTCGAATGTTTAGCAAATGCATGTACACGTAGTCAATCTTTGGAACTAAGAGTCAATCAACAATTAATCGACCAACCTCAGAATTCAGACCTAAATTAGAAAAATTAAAGTTAAAATTACTATTCTTAAAATTTATTTCATATGTTTTTTACTATTTGAAAAACAACTTATTTCTATCCTTGTATTAAGTTTACCTTTTAATGATGCTACAGTCTTTATTTAAATGCAAATTTATTCCAAACAGTCATGCATTTGTTAATACAACTTGAGTATAAAATCACTTACACATCATTTTTTATTAAGTGCTCATTTCAAGTCTGTAGATTATTTCAATAGTAAAGTAGTAGCTTGAAAGCAGTTTAAGAAAATAAAAACTCGTCTCCCTGTTTCTTTTCTAGTGACGTTTCTTTTCATTTTCATCCCTACGTCGGCCAGGAACGAGTCAGGTGAGAGCGGGTGTGGCAACATATAATTACAGTAATTAGCGGTCGTGTAATTAATTAGGATCGCACGTCGTTTGTTATTTCTGTTGTCGGCTTGGTAGCAAGGCTAGCCCCTGGTTACGCGCTTCGAGACTTACACGTTGGTACGAATTCTTCAAACCTTATGTCTTGATTTCAATTATACGAATGATGTGTTCTCAAATCGAGACACTTGGAAATTTATTTATTTTGTTCTAATCTAAAAATTCGGTGCATAACTCAGATCAATACTATCACCATAAGATCATATATTTCAAAAACAATAAATTAGGCCCCAAGTACACCGTCAAATTAGTAAAACAGTAGGCCCGAATTTTATTAATGATCCCAAAGGTCGTAAACACTAACCTGGCTCAAATCAACGATGACACTGTAAATCTTACGGAACCTGAAAACATGACCGTCCCATCCCAAATCGTAAATCACCCGACTCAGAAACAAAATATTCTTTTTTTCTAATGAAAGAAAGTGATTTACCGCTTCAACTTAGCAACTTGTCGACATAATTAAGATTAATCTATTAATTGAAATATAATTCTTTATAAAAGATCATGATTTAATGAACAACTTTTACTATAAAACCTCTACATCAAAATATATCTTTGCAATAAGAAAATAAATCATGGCTAAATTATTGCTTTAGCCTATCGATAAGTTATAAACAACTTATTGATTGTGCAGATTTGTGTTAGTAAATGATTTGACTCTTTAAAAATTCGGACGATTCGATCGAATCTGAAGATGATGAAAGAGAAACTTGAAGTTTAAAATTATATTGAAGATCTGACATTTCACAAAGCCACCATAAATTCTCCTATGTCAGTTTTTGTATTTCCTCTATGCAAATGCAAAATTCCTTAAGCTTGTAAAACTCGTTTAACTACTTGAATTATTGTTGATTAAATACTCTACCGGCTCTACCCGAACAAAACGAAATCTTACAAATCCTAACATCTTAAGTATTTCCACTTGACTGCTTTTCCCATAATCAAGTATTCAAGACATAGCGCACATTGAACTCAATTATTTGTATAATCGATCCTTTAAGCCTCTTTGGCAACGCGATTCTTGGTCGGAGACTTTTGCAAGTTGCAAGAGTTTCAATGCGGATCACTTATGGTGATCCTATCTCCTTAATGACGTCACTGAAGATAATTTCGTTATCTCGAAGTATGCATTGCGTACGTCAATAGACCGTTACATATCCTTTCGTAATTGCTACTGAATACTGCAAATAAAGTTAAAAGTAGTAAAAAAAAAGTAAAAATTATCTATATTTTAAGAATTTATAGTTAGAAGAGATTCATTAAAGTCCCCGAGTAAAAAAGTGCTAATCTAGTCCTCATAAGATTCCGAATAAAGTCACACTAAAGTGACGGGTATGTAATAAATCAGTACTACAGTATCAAATTTTCTTAAAAATTTTTAATAGTCCAAATAGAAACACAAGTTTTAGAAAAGATTCACTTTTTTATAATTTGTACAGCTACTCATAGGAATTATGTCGCAAGAATGTACTGCCGTAATAGGACTAATAACTTTTTTTTATTCAGTTTCGGAAGGTCTGCAATCATGAAACTTTTAACTTTCAATCCACGTATTCGTTTCCGATCTCAACCGCCAGGTAGCTAAAAAGTCATCTTTTTAGCTTGTTTTATTGAGATCAGCTAAAAATGGCAAAGTACAGAAAGAAAAAGAAGAGTAATAGGAAGGTACGTTAAATGGCAGGTCCGAGCTGCCGATTCC
>CAKNWW010338425.1:0-21206 GCA_932074435.1 Andricus kollari | reverse complement strand
GATGCACTGAACATCTTTAACATTTAGGAGTCAGTAGGGTACTGGCAGCAGCTCAGAAGGCAGTTTTATTAAACATTTATCGCCTTGTAAGAAACTTTTTAGACCATCAGGAAGCAATTGACTAAAAACCTGTGGAATGGCAGATGGTTCAACGTTCGCGGCCACTGTGTAAGGACAACAGCGGCAAATGACGAACTCCAAACTACACCATAATCCTAATTTTGTACCGATTACAACATCGTCGTAAAAGATTTCAAATATCGTATTAAATTAATTCATAACATCTTCATCTCATCAGGCACTTGACTTAGTCCGTGGCTGATGATGAAAACCCGGGTTCACCCGAGAACAAATAAATCAAAAAATGTAGATCTTTATCAATATGCTAATAAAGTACATAATGTATTCAGAAGATGTTAATAGAAGAGGTACTGAAAGGACCGAGGTACAGCATAGAGCTGCTTTGCAACCTAACCCTTATCGGGCTGTAACCACCTTAAGTATGAGGTTTTATTTTATTTATTTATTACTGTTTTATAATAATCTTCCTAGAGAATAAATCATTTCCGGCGTCCTAGGAGTAACAGGGCTCCATGTTTAGAACAGTTTGAAGTTTAAGTTCACGTAAAAATTCGAATTTACACATGGTGGCGTAGAAAAAGCTACAGCTTTCACGTTGTGAAGAATTTCATTTCACTAAAAAATTTCGGTTTTTTGATGTAGGAATTGTATCTTCACGTACGCAACTAATTTATCAGTGTGAAGAGTGCATTTTTTCAGCTTCTTTCTGTAACGTCTTCCTGATAAAAATTGCATTTAAACCATCTGCAATGGTTTAAACAAATAAAATTTGTTTAAAGTAAAAATTTAATTTGCTGGGCCAAAATATATTTCTTCCAAATTTGTAAAAAACACTAAAATAATTGTGGTTGAGTGGGTATCGAGAGGTGGGGGTGTTAAATTTTAATCAAACTTTTGAAGTAAATTTTTTGACATTTAGCGAAACATAGTCCAAAAACTTCGCATAATTTGATCTATATTTACCCAAGTTGACGGCATACATATTTTTTGCTATAGAATCACTTTTAATGTCAATTTTTATATATTGATGAAATTATGAGAATTTCACCTAGTTATTAATTGTTTCTTAATTATTAAAAACTGCAACGATATCAATTTCAAAATAATGCAGTTTCAATCACTAGAAATTTTATATTGTGCAACTTTAAAATCTTTGAGTCTGAAACACTCAGCTTAGAATATTTTTACACTTTTAATCGTTAAATTCAAAAAGCCTCATTTTAGAATTATTTTATTTTTAATACCGCTCTAAAGTTGTTCATTTTTCCTGACCTAAATTAAAATTGTAATGTGTACCTCAAGCCCTTCAGCAAGATTCTTTTTCAGATTTTTTTTAATTTGCCCCTTCTCTATTACTTTCTGTATATGTATTTATTGATAGTGTAGATAATTCAACATTTTTAAATTGCAAGTTCTAACCAAGCAACTTTGTTAATTAGATGATAACAAATTAATAGCGTTTGAAATTCAAGAATTTTGAATTAAATCATTAAAAATTGAATACTTTAATATTGAAAAAGTTTTTAAAATTGAAAAGGTATTATAAATCGCAGGCTTTCAACATTTTACAATTTCAGATTACAACGTTACAAAATGAACTATGTAAAAAGTAAAGCAATTTATTTCATACTTGAAAATTTAGAAACGCAGAACGTTCAAAATCAAATAATTTGGGATTTAATCTTTAAAAATGAGTTAAATAATTTTAAATTGGAAAAGTTAAAAAAAGTTTAACCTCAAGTTCCAATATTAAAAATAATTATTTATTTAAAAAATTGTGACTATTTAATACTTGAAAATTTAAAAATTTTCAACTACTTTTTTTTAAATTTATGAAATAATTTCAGACTGAAAGAATGAAAATTGAACAATTTAAAATTTAAACCACTTGGGTTTCAACAAATTTTTAATTTGAATAGTCAAAATTGTATTGTGCTATATTAAAATCAAATTTTGATTGCCTTCAATTAAACATTCAATTTGGTATAAAAATGGTTGAAGGTTTTGAAACATTTAAACTTAAAATTATACAACCGAAATTAGGTATTTCAATTTGTGACGTCAGGTCGCAATATGTCTGTACGCCGAGG
Source organism: Andricus kollari (assembly GCA_932074435.1). Lineage (NCBI taxonomy): Eukaryota > Metazoa > Arthropoda > Insecta > Hymenoptera > Cynipidae > Andricus > Andricus kollari. Next base: position 19,035 of record CAKNWW010338425.1, on the reverse strand, counting down.
GCCAAGCAATAATACCAATTGCATGGGACGATACTTTTTTTTAACTTGGAGAAAAAAAATGATTTTTCGCCATAAATGTACTTGAATATTATCCTTTTTTTCAAAAGTTATTCCATTGAATAATAAAATCGTTACAAAAAAATTACTGATTTTATTATTTGATGGAATAGCTATTGAAAAATCAGAAATAATATCCAAATGCAGTTATGGTGAATCAGCATTATTTCTGATTGCAAAATATTGCATGTGATTGAGAAAGATTCCGTTAATTATAGAAAATTGATTATAAAAAATCATTATATAGAAAAAATTATAGGATGATCAATATTATAATAAATAATACAAATATATGGAAGGAAATAATGTGAAACAGATAAAAAACTACAAAGCAACGATTTATTTTAGACCATTCATAATCTCAAATGAAAGTAGACAATAATAGCGATTCTGCCCAAATAAACATTATGCAGTCAAAATCTATGAATTCTCTTGATATCTTTATAATATCTCAAAATTTAATGAAAATCCATATGAAAAGCTTTTGGAATCTTTTGAAATCCCTTGGTACCTTTGAAAATATTTTTATGTAAGTCCATTAAAGTCTTTGAAATCTTTTAAAATCTGTTACAATCCATTAAAATCTGTAAAATCCCCCAGAATCTTTAAAATAATTGGAGGTCCCATAAAGCTTAATTTTCTCTCTTTAAATTATAAAAATCCATAGAAATGTTTTTAAATAAAATTTAATTTATTCCTTAATTTATAAAATATTTGATTAATTAAAGTTCTCTAGAAAAAAAAGTTAAAAACCAAAGAAACCTTTTGAAATTCCCTGAAATCCTTGTAGATTTAATTCATTTTTATGATAAAGTTCACTAGAAATCCCTTAAGAGCTTTGGAAATCCTACAAACTTCTTTGAAGTCCCTTGACATTTTTTATATCCCTTGAAATCCTTTAAAATCTCTGAAAATACCTTCAAAACTTTCGAAAAAGGTAAAAATCTATTTTAAAAAGCGTAAATCATTTAAAAGCCCTTGAGTATAATCAAAATTAAAATTATTTATTAAATTTTCCTTTAAAAAATCGTTTAAATCCCTACATATCTTTAAAATTCCTTGAAATCCTTGAAGATTCAATCAAATCCTTGAATCTTTGTGCAATTCCTTGAAATACGTATGTACCTTAAAATCCCTTGAAAGCTTTGAAATTTCTTGAAATCCTTGGAGACCTAATAAAATGCTTGAATCTTGTGAAATCCCTTGACATACCTTAAAATCTCTTGAAATCTTTGGTATCACTAGGATTCTCTTGAAATTTAATCGAATTTAATTTATTTTCCCAAGTTCATTAGAAATTACTTTAAAGCTTTGGAAATTCTAAAAAAAAACTTGAAATCCCTTGACTTTTTTATATCTCGTGAAATCCTGCATAATCCCGTGGAATCCCTTGTAATATTTGGAAATCGTGAAAGTCCATTTATAAAAGTATGAATAATTTGAAAGCCCTTGAATATAATTTAAATTAAAGTTCTACATTAAGGTTCTCTAAAAAAACCCGATTAAATCTTTGGAACCACTAGGATTTCCTTTAAATTTAATTCAATTCAATTTATTTTTCAAAGTCAACTAGGAATTCCTTGAAATATTTGAAATCCTACAAAATTCTATGAAATCCCTTGACATCTTTGACACTGGACTGAAACCGAGAGTTCGGTGTAGAAATATTTATAAATCCAAAACATTCTTTTGAAATCCTTAAAATCCGCGGAAGATCCTCGAAATTTTTTTCAAACCTTTCGAAATCCCTTTAAACCTCCTGATATGTTTTGAAATCTTTTGAAATCCGTGAAATTTTTATGAAATCTGACGAAATTGCTTAAAATTCAAAGAAGCTTTCTGACATTCAAATTAAATTAAACGTTTAGATACCTACAAATCTTTGGAATCCTTTATTCTTATGAATTTCTTTGAAATACCTTAAAATCCCTCGAAATTTTTTTAACCGATAGGAATCCCTCTAAATTTAATTTAATTTATTTTCCAAAGTTCACTAGAAATATTTTGAAATCTTTGGAAATCCTACAAAATTCTTTGAAACACCTTGAAATATTTTTAAATCTGTTGAAAAACTTGAAACCTTCTGATATGTTTGGAAATATTTAAAATGCCGTGAAATTTTTATGAAATCTGACGAAATCGCTTAAAATTTATGGAAATTTCTTTAAATTTCTTCAAGCTTGTCGTAATCCTACGTTAAATAAATCATTCGTTTGTGCTTTCTCTATTTTTTGCATTAAGTCTGTCAATATTTTAATATTCTTTATTTCTATACAGATTTTCTCATAATGATTCTCTATAATGATTTTTCTAGAATCACGAAAAAATTATAAGAAATTCATTATAGCAAAGTCAGTATAGACCTATACTGAATTTCTGTATTGTACATCGGATTGCAGAAATAATTAACTTCTCAGATTTCCATTTCAAAAATGTACAGTGTTTATTGTCTATAGTACTGAAGGTGTTCAAGTTTTAAGACTTCAAAAAAACTTTTCAATTTTGATGGCTTACGTATTTTGAGTTAGAAATTTGAAAATTTTTAAAATTATAGATTTTAAACAGGCTTTGAGATAATACATGTGGCAGGCTCTCAAATTGATCTGATTATTTTAGTAACTTATACTATTAAACCTTCGACTATAATATTGTTCAGATTATAAAATTAAAGAATTTTAATAACCGAAAAAATGTTAATAGCGCGGGAAATTTTCTGAAATTCGAGTGACCACCTTGTTGATAAACTAAAAACTAAGCAAGGTCAAGGAGAGAAATAATAATGTTAATTTATAAAACGTACTAATATAATATTTATTGTTTTTTTTTAATAAACATCGTAATAATATAATATCACCTCTGGCACAATCTCACGTTGGCAAGACGTCGCGACAATAAAACATTCATTATTTTTTTCTCTCTTATTATTCGCTCTCTTTCTCTCTTTGTCGATGATCCATGAACCGATCAGCAGACTATGCGATACTAACCGATTTACTAGGGTATATCTAGAGTTATCTAAGCTTATTGGGCCGATCTAACGGATTAAACCGATCATGTTCCAACACACATGCAATCAATGATGCAACATATACACAAACGTCGAACGAACACAATGATGCATTCACACATTATTCGATGCTAGAGCAGAAAAAAAGAGAAAATACATTTTTTAAACGCAGGCTCTGCATGAATAAACTTTTATTAATTTGTTTCACCAGGTTCCTCGTGACACTCGAACGTCTATTTTTGATAATAATATTAATAGTAGTATGTATAAAATGGCTCATCCGACAAACTCTGCCCGCGAAATGATCAATGCAAGAGAAAAATTCTTCACAATTCTTTAAAATTGTATTATAGTTCTCTAAAATTCAAAATTAATAAAAATTACAAATTTAGTTTTATAACACAAAATACGAGTAAAATCGTTACCACTTTGGTACAAAAAAATAAAACGAAAGTAAAAAATTTACAAGAAAAATATATTTTCATAAGAACTATTGAAAAATTAACAAATTTTTTTTCAGTGTCTCAAGACATTTCAGTTGAAGGTAGCAACAAAAGGTAAGAAAAATGGCAAACTTTCAACGTCATTAAATAATTCGAGATGCAAATTTAATCCTTATCAATATAAAATACTCAACAAAGAATTAATATTTAAAAAAAAAGTAAATCTCTGGCATCGACCAAGTACATTATTACTCTTTGACTTCTTTGCCCCGCGAGCGAGAAGTATTGACGGCTTATTATAAAATGTCATGGACCAACACTAATAAGTAAATCTTTGCCAAATTTCTCTCCCTTTCACACATACAAATACACAAACACACTCTCAGTGTTTTCCCGTTTCTCCCTCGGCTTGTATATGTATACAAATAACAATTATGCGTACGTAGCTCTCTAGTCAATAGAATCAATAATATTAATAATAATAATATCTATATGCTGTCTGACAATAAATGTAACAAAATATAGTATACTCAATAATAATATGCATTGTACAAGCGTATTTTGATCGTTGCTTTGATATCGGTACGACGTGCAAGAATTAAAACTTTACGATATTATTATTATAGATGTGTGTGATTCAGTGTAATGTCTATTCTAACCTATCGGAGCTATCGTTCTACCATGCGCAATTTTAGAAAATGTTGACCTATCGCTCAAGTATTACTATTGCAAGTTTATTTTGATTGTTTTATTACTGCTGAGAAAATTACGCTTAAAATTTTAATACGTGTTGCATTGAGTGACAATTTTAAATTTGGCGCCAGTTCTTAAGTTGGCAGTGCTGTCAGATTGCGGACTCAGCACATCACTGATACCAATGTCATTTTCGCGCCAATTTTTAAATTTTGTAAAATAAAGAGTATAAAAATGGAGTGCTTCCATGAATAATTGCGGGGGATAAAAAAAATGTCTACGATAGTGAGCATTTGACGAAAGTTTTTGAAATAGTTGGATTTTCAGCCCCTGGGCACTCACCGACGTCGTTTTCACCATATCTATATATATTCGCAACTTGTCTCTCTGCTTTCATCAAAATTTTAAACTCTAACGCTCTTAAACTTTAATTTAACTCTCTCACTCTCTTTCTCTCATTCTTACAAAAGGCTTATACAAAAAGAGGATTTTAAAGACTAATATGAAAATTTCATACATTTACGTCATACGTAGTCTTAAAACGTAACGGACCTAAAATCAATTTTGATTGATTTGTCTATAAGATCTGAGCTATCTATCTAAATTATCTAAGAGCTATCTTATGGAGAGGGCAATAATTGCTTGGCTTGACAATGACACGTCCATTTAGCAAGTGGATTTTATAACAGTCAACTTCACTCAAAAGTTTTCACCCTTAAGAGTGGCGATTCACATCCGGTTCACCGTTAAATCGCGCCTTCTGATTGGCTCCACTATTTGAAATTGGCGCTAATTTTAAATTTGGCGCCATTTTGACGATCTTCGAGATCTATTTTGTTCCTTATTTACAAATTGCGGCCCGGGGACGTTCACGTATTTCCTGCGTCGTGCATGTGTGAGTGGACGTGTTGGTGCGCATGCGCAGAGGGGGCGATGGGTGAAGGCGGAAGTTGAATTGGCGAGGTTGGTAGCTCGATGAGCGTGATGTCATAGACGGGATTAGGGGGATCCCCTGTGTCTGGATCATTTGGCGATCCCGGATTGTGATTTCGATCCGTGTCAGAATCGGGTTTTACTCGAGCGTGGCTAACCTGAAATATGAAGAGGTCCTCGTCCACGTAATAGCGAATCATGTCATCATCAATTTTCGCTGTAATTCTGAAACAATAAAGTAGAAAGAATCGATTATTTAGTGGTTAATATCAAATTATTAAATAAAATGCGAATAGAGGCTTCCAAATTTTGAAATACGGATCGTATACTTTTCGATATATATTCTATTTATGCTGAATGTAACTTTTAAAGAGAAAAAATAAAATTCTTGTATTTAAATTTTGCGACAAAATTGTGTCCTCAATATTAACTCAATATTGACTCTGTTTGATATTGTGGCGCCAAATTTAAATTGCAGGTGATACATTTTCGGATTAAATCTTACAAATAGTCATCTTATAATAAATAAATTCATGTTGACATATATTGTTTTATTTTAATATATGGAATGGGTTTCAATATTTTGGAAATTACTCTATTGAGAAACGAGTTCGACATGGGAGGCTGTAATGATTTTCCTAGTAGAAAATATAACATTCAAATAAAATAAATTTGTTTGAAGCAAATTTTGGTTAATGAAACGATACATTTTTACTTTTGAATACTAAAGTCATTGATTTAAAAACATTACATTGATTCAAACAAATCTTATTTAAATCATACAGATTTCGTTTGTATTAGGAAAATATGTAATTTGAACTTCTAGTTAGGGAGTAATAAAAATAGGACTACAAGATATTGCGTGTCAGTTCTATTGTAGTGTTCATTATTTTTACAGAGAAGAATTAAAATTCTTGGTTTATATCTTGTGCGAAACTCAATTAGAATTTATTTTCATTCTAATTGATGAATAATTTTAAAAATACTTATAATAATGTCGATTTCTCATTATGCAGGAATAAAATTTTACTCAGACAAATTAAGTGTTTTTTTTTGCATGCACTGAAGGAAGAAAATTTTGGAAGTATATCATTTCTTACATTAATTGAAAACTATAGTTAAGCAGTGAATTGTCAATTTGAATGCTTCTCCTTTGAAAGGAAAATTATGAATGTAATTCTAGATAGTAATTGACATGCAAATCTTTGACTGCAAATTCGTAATTTTTAAATGAAACTGTTCAAGTCCAAATTCAAAATAAGATCCAAATCGAATGTTATAATCCACAAGATAAGTCTGTAACAGAAAGAGATACATCTTCAACTGAAATGACTTTACTTGACAAATTTCACAATGATGTGACAAAGTCGTCAATTGCTCCTCCGACATTTCCTGCGCAACTAAAAAAATTTAAACGTCATAACAAATAATAAATTTACGAATTTCGTGCTAGATTCTTTTTCGTAAAACATTGGTACTAGCAATTAATTAATTAATCAATTAATAATGTCTTGACCAACGTTCCACGATGAAGAATTCTCCCTAAGATGCTTCAGTGACCCCCTGTTTCTTTACAGTGTCGTAGATTCGAGTCAAAAGTACGTGCAGGCTTTCGGTTACTGAAAATGGATGAAAGCAAAGCTCGCGATTGAAACTAATCAACGATTGTTATTGAAGGGATACCAAAGATAGCGTGAGTACCAGAAAGAAGTGTGTGCTGCGTTAGGAAGAAGTGTATGAGTCAGGGCATGCAGTGATGCTTGCAGAAAAATGAAGGTCAGGTTAGTGCAAAGCTTCAATGGCGCGAGGTTAATAGAGGGTTCAATAAATAACGTGCAGGGGAATTAAAAATTGATTTGGCGCATGCGTTGCTTTCTCAAGGACGAGTACCGGTCATTAAGTACCGTCAGCATTGAGTCAGCAATGTCACCGTTAAGGCATGCACCAAGTGGGCGTGCATGCAAGTAAAGATGACACTCTACTAAACTTACCCCTTTGTGTTTTTGCGATAGAGGTTATTAATACTCGAGGATGCAATTTTGTACTTTGACTCAATCTGTAAAATAGAAAAAAGTAGAATATTAGAATTTTGACAGTGGTTGCCGTGCTTTTTCTGCTAGGTACAAAACTCTTCTCGTTTCTCAAACCGAAAGCGTTCCTTTTTGACTTTTTTTTTTTTTTTTTTTTTTTTTTTTTAAATCAAAATTTAAATTGAAGTAAAGTATAAATCAGATTTTCGAACAAAAAAAGTAATAAAAATAAGAGGCCAGATTGTCTTTCCACTTTTTTCTCTGCTTGTGTCTTAGAAAGTTTCTTCTAATACAAAAGCACTTTGCCTCCTTCTTACGAATGAATTCCGAATTTTCAGGTTAATTTTATTAAGGTAAAACGTGATATTAATAGGGGCAAAGGAATATGAATTGGGCGCATGCGCATTAAAATATTAATTAGCGAATGGAACGGCGATCGGATATTAATTGTGGCACGCCTTGCGAATACATGCATGGGTTTGCAGATCTGGGCTCAGATCTTGGTATAATTGTGGTTTTTGAATGAAGAAATTATTGACAAACAACACCATGAGGGGAATATTGTCGCGACCATTACCCCCCAATCCGATATGTTCGTGTAGTCTTTGGAAATCAGAGTAAGTGGAGTTTGATTAAGCCTTTTAATGTGAGTTTGATAAAGCCTTGCGACTCTTTAAATCACGGTTTTAGATATAAGAAAGCATCCTCTACATCCGAAATACTTCAATGTTTTCTATTGTTTGAGTAAGTAAATATCACCGATGTATGTCGGATGTTAGAGAGTGTTAGATTGTTCCTTGTAACATGAGCTGCTGAAGAAGGCTTTATCTTATTTGTCAAGTACTTACTGTGAATAGTAAGGTGGCGAATTTTCAGCTCCAGCATATCTACAACTAACATCAGCAGTTCATGATACAGAGATTAAAAATATCATTATATTTACAACAATATATGTCAAGGACGAAGCCATTAAGAATTAGGAAAAATACATTACCTTCCAAAATGTAACACTTTTTAGGAAAATGTTTAACGTTATAAATTAAGCCAGATCTATGATCTTCAAAAAATACCTCAGTAACGTTATTTTTCAACGAAATATCTGTCAGGATAGGTTTTCAACAGGATTTTTGTGAGCAGTCTCACAGATCTAAAAGGTAGTGTATTCAGATGACAACTGAAAAAATCTTATGATTCTATACAAAATGATTGAATGTATCAAATATGGCTTCCTCCTTAGCAAGTAGAAGATCTCAATGATGTGCATTTTGAGACAAGAATTAAATTAAGATTAAGAAAACAACAAAACATCTTGACACTAAACTACAAGCAAGAACATCAAAATGACTTAAATTCAGTAAGATCTTTTTCAAACTCCACTTCTAAAAGAATTCTCTCCTCTCATCTTATCTCATAGAGTATCTTACAGCATTGAGAAGTCCTTGAACAGAAGGCGGCGTGACGTGCAGTGGTGTGTAGACGTCATCAGTTTCCTGGCGAACATAGAGCATGACACGTTCCTCAGCTTCACTTCCTCGCAGATGTTGTTGGGGTATGTGTAGCCTGTTACCAACTGATCCGGATACTGATCCAGCTGGAAGACCTTGCGGCTGGACTCCCTGGAGTACCGAACCCTGTAGCTCCTGGACCTGCATCAGCAACGAGTCCTTCTTGTCGTGGAGGGAACTGAGATTGTCGGGTGGAAAATGATTGTGGAACTTGAGGGCTGGCAGGCTCGGTCTGCCTCCGCATGCAGGATAAGGGCTGCTACTTCCAGCCTTTAATCCTCCACCCTCACCGTTACTAAGGGACGAGGTATCCGTGTCACCCCCGCCCCCTCCACCGCCACCTCCGTAGAATCCCGACAACTCCATCGTCGAAAACTGTCGTCAGAAAAAAAATAGTCATTTCAAGTTATCAGATTGTCTGTTAGACGAGCGAAATTTTAACCTTCTGAGGTAGAGGGTTACCAAATGTTAGGCTGTAGACGTTATTAGATTTAGAAACCTAGAGGTCGTGGGAACTCGTGTCGAGAAGGTTTTTCCTCATTGGGGATTTTGTTTCGGGGTTAAGGATACTTATCTAATGGTTAATACATCGTTTGGTACAAGTATTAGACTAGGAATGAGTTTTAAGATAGTATTTGTTTCAGTCGATAAAAAAAGCTCAGATTTGGAAAAAGATCAGATTTGATTTGCTTAGATCCCCTTTAAATTAAAACAGATCTGATATTCTTCCATAGCTTCTATTTTAACCTAAGTTCTAAGAATCCTAAGGAAGTTCAACCCATAATTCTTAACAACTGATTCAAAGGGAGAACCTTAGCAAAGACAAATCACAAGCTTAATAAAAAATATTCCGGAAGGTACAAGTCGCTCGTCTCAGTATGGTTAAGTCGCGTTACAGGAGTTGCGGTTAGTGGAGGGTTCTGGTGTTGAGAGCAGGGGAACTTGGCTTCTATGTTGTGACTATTAAGCCTTGAGTCCACTGGGACTTGGTTAGTTTTGTTAAAGACTTCAGCTACTGCGTTGGTCTTTACTAGTAGGGGTCTTTGCTTGGAAGGTCGTTCTTGTGCTGGGGTGAGGCGGACAGAAGTTTGGTACTGAACTGTTGGCTTCAGAGTCATTCGTACCTTGTCGATGGAATGTTCCGCTGGTGGGGTGAACAACACTGGTGGTTTGTGGAGATCAGCCATGCAGTAGAATTCACTCCTTTCCGTCACCGAATGGTAAAGCTCGTCCAACTTCTTCCTCCCTGTTGCGGTCATTTTCCTCTTTGCAGCTCGCCTCTCCTCGTCACGAGTTTTCCTCTCGGCTCCCTAAAATGCATTATTTTGATTAGAATATAATTTGAAATTGGGAGAATTGAGATTTTTTTTGAAGTAGGTCGTTTTTAAATACCTTATCGCAGAAGACTTTGATTTGGCAGTAACCCCGATGAGATGGTGGGGTATATGAATGAGCATGTGATGGTGGCTCCTCATAAGTGTCTATTTGAATATGCAGGGGCAGTCCTTTGACACCCTTTTGACTTGAGAAGTCGGTACTTAGACATTGAACAGCAACGTTAATCTGTAAGGTTAATAATTTTAGTTTTATGGCTCTATTTGTGTTTTCTTGTTTGTAATCATTTTATGAGTAAATTACCTTGGCCGATGATTCAAGGGGATTCCAGTATACTGCGATAGCATTATGCGCTACTTCTTCGATACATCCCACAAGACCGACACTGTTCTTTGTATCTGTAAGGAGATGGTTGTCTTGTAATTGTGTTTCTCTTAGATTTTTCAATAATATTTTATGTTCTGACTGGATACTGATTAATAGGTTCCTTACCTACTATCCATTATTAGTAATACTTTTTCTGAATGCAGCTTGTTTAAGAACAACAAGAAGCTTTAGACCAGTTATATTTTATGTATGATATCGCTATTAGGTTATAGTTTTATCACCAACTTAGCTTACCAGCATCAAGAATCCGTTGCTTTGCAGAATGCTGCCTTGCATGCCAGAACTGCCACGACTTGATTTCGTCCTCTGGACTTTTCTCTTCCCGGAACATTAACATGACCACACTCTGTGGAAAAACAGAATCATTAAATCTTTATTTTGAAATTTTAAATTTATTGGGAGGACTTAATTTGTCGTGATCTGTTGCAAGACAGAAATACTTGCAGCACAAGCTTAATCAGCCAGTGTAAATTACAATCGTTTTGTTCTCTTATTTTGACTAACAGGAAGTATTGAGACGTATCGTAGATCATTAATTCAGGTTGATAAGCAACAATATACAGCACATGTTGTCAACGTATGTTAATGATTTGCAACTAGTTTGAGACTTGTATAACCGAGTTTCTAGGTGCTGTACCAGATACAAAAGGAGCATTGAGTTCAAATGTCTCTCCATGGTGTCCGTATTCAATTCAAAATCAAGAAACAAGTCTTCTCTTTGCTCAGCGATATCTTACTGCTACATTTCCTTACAAAGAAACACGTTTCAAATCTACGAAGAGAATAAAATTTTGGTGTAATTACAATTATAAATATCTGAAGGCAGCTTTTTTCGTTAGTAATCGATCCTAATCAGTGAAAAGGGAACTTGTAGATTAAATATGACGATCAGGAAATGTAATCCCAAGCCAGAAAAGGCCTGCAGAAAGGTTTTTTCTATTCGCCTATATAACTTCTGAGCTGATAGGCTTTTCCTTCGGAAACTTAACAAATGGCACCTTCTCGGTAGAAGAACAGGAACTGGATTACAGTTAGAATATTGATTATGGCTACAACTCTGACGGATTTTTAAAGCGAATCTCGAAGACCCGGTGAACTACCGGTTGGTCACAAAAGCAAGCCGGCGGATGTATATTATTTATGTAACAGAGGAGTTATGTTAATGAGCGTCGCGGACAGGACTTGAGAAGTGGAATCATAAAACGATCAAATTCGCCCCCGGGGGGAGGCCCGCGTGCTATTAATGGTCTCGACACTTTGCTCGAGAAATTTCTCGGTCCCGGTGCAACGTGCATAGATACAATATCGCATATCCTGCAACACGATACTGAGATCTTGGACTCGGTACGCCAATGAGTCGTGTGCGTGAGATAGAGGGCATTTTTCGTGATTCGGGTGAATGGGCGAATAGTTTATCTATATATAGAGAAGGCGACTCGCTACATAGTGGCATAACACGTAGCCGAGTCGAGTGTAACTAACTTGTCTCTAACCAAGTTGTGTGTAATCGAGATATAGCTCAGGGTGGAGAAGAAGTTCGATTAGTAATTAAACGAGGAAGTCGTAACTCTTGTGATCGTTGGGGAAAAATAGTACTATTTATCGGGACGACCGCCGTTAACGGTACGAGATATTCAGCCAATTAGAGTGGTGAGAACAAACGGCCTCGTTTTGTGTCCCCCACCCACCTAGGTGGAGTTTCCTCGCGGCAAAAAGAAGGCCCATTTGAATTGGAGAGCTGGAATTTTTCTCTTACCGGCTAGAGAAAAGAAGAAATTGTCGGATCTTACCTTGACAGTCTGGCCCGGTTTGAGCTGAGGCTTGTCCGGATCGGGCACATAGTCCAGAGTGATGCCGTAAAACTGGCCCTTGTTGATGTAGGTTATTCTGTCGTCCTCGCGGCGCTGCGACGTGCTGATTGGCGACTCCAGGTGGTACTTGAAGCCGTAGGCCGAGTAGCTGCAAAGATGAAGATTAATGATTGGCGCGTGGGAATGATGGAAGTGGAATGTCATACGCGGGCTGGGCACTACAAGTTTCTCTCGCATTGTTTCCTCATACATTATTTATTTGTACGATATACTTTTGCTTAATTAATCCAGTTATTGGATGCTGGCTTTCTACAGATCTGCTAGAGGAAATTAGAAGGATATTAGGATTATAGGAAAGAAATGATGAAACAATGATGATGTCTGGACTGAAGTTCTCAGGAACCTAACAAAAAATAACCAAGAACCTGTGACGTGTAAAGATAAGGCGAGGAAGTTGGAAGTTAGATAAGTGCCAAAAACTGATGTGAGTTTCCATGTGGTGTTTTGCTATCCGGAGGAAGTTGGTATCTACTTCACGCACTTTCCTGCCTAGTTAGCGTATCGGGCGTCCATAGGCGTTCGGTGTAGGGACTTTTTTTCAAAACAATATATTACACTGGCATGTCTCTCAGGTGGCAGCGACGACGACGCCAGCAGCAGCGCTTTCGTATTTCGATTTTTCAACGGACAAAACTCGGTAGAGATAACTGAGTGCAACTGCGGGTGAACGCCCTGCTCCGGGCTTACCGCCTACCTTGTGCCTTATTATAACTTATATCTATCACCTTATGCATGCTAAGGAGTCCGTTTCTGCCGCTATCAGCCGCCACGCTCTCGACATTTCAATTTTACAGTCGATGTAACAGGCGTAGATACGGTTTTGTTTTTTGGTACTGTGCCTCTATATTTTCCCACTTGCAAGTCAATTAATCTTATTTCTCAGAAAAATGATATCTTGGCATAAAGAAACTGGGGTGAATGAATAACATTCATGCACATTCAGTTTTAATATTCCCTAAATTCTACAGTTTCTAGTGTTTAGTTTACCATTTGCCCTCATTTTTGGTTGTTCGAATTACCATTTGTCATCATTTGCATTCTTCCGAACAGCCACATAACCTAAAATTCATTTACACGAATCGCCATTTGTAATTTAATTCCTACCTATTTCACTGAACCGTCTTGTGACAGAAATTTCATTTTCTCTAGAGCACATCTGGTATGCAAATAATGGCGCACAGTTCAAATTTAACCAATCAAAAATTTTTATTTGAATTTCGCTGCATTATTATTATGCCGGATATGCTTTAGACGCAATTTTTCTGATTATGAAAAATAACGACTAGTGTCAAAAAAAATGATGTCCAATTAAAATTCGGTTAATTAAAAATAATGAACCAATGCCAATTCGGAATAATAACAATATTATGGCAAATGGTAGTTTAAAAAAATGATGACCAATGGTTAATGGTAGTTCAGAAAAATAAAAATGATGACTAGTGGTAATTCGGAATTGTAAAAATTAGGTCAAAGGGTAATACGCTAATTGGAATTTGAGTTAACTGTAGTCTTTGAAGAACAAGTACTTACATTTTTGGTATCTGTATTTTGTCTGCATCATTCTGGCGTCCGAAATCGTGCCAAGGTCGTGACCTTGGAGGATTGGGGTTTGGATTTGGGGTGGTTGCACCTCCGGAAACGAGTCCACTTCTCTGTACTTGAGCTTGAGCGTGACCTTGTTGTAATTGTAATTGCAGGGGTTGGTGGTGAATTACAGCTCCACTCTCGAGAACCACCGCCGCACCTGTTGAGTTTCCTCCCGGGCAGAGTTCCGTATAATCGAATGACGACTGAAACGAAATTTAATGTTCGATTTGAAAAAGTTTATAGCTGGCCTGGTTATAATTTAGTTTTAGGATCTATCACTCATTTACAAAACGTTCAAGAAAGTTATAGAACATTAACATTTCTTAACATTCTAGAATCGTTATCTAAAACGTTTTGGAAACTGAAGTTGAAAACAAATCATATCACAGGTACATATGAATATAATTATTTGTATATTTGAGCTACTGAGTTCTCGAAATAGGTCTCGTTTTCAAAATTGCATATAAATTTAATTAAAATTCAAGCATATTATCAGAGATTAGCATAAATATATCGTAAAAAGTTGATCACGGTGCAAATTATAAGTGCAGAGCTGGGCTTCTCGAAACTTGAGATAAAATGAGTCTAATCCTGACGTCGAAATGAACTTTTTAAAATGCTTCAATGTAATAACCAGTAATCATAAAGTAAAGCTTCTTAGGCGGCGATTACACGCCGTTATCGTGAATTAGAAAGCCTACCTATCGTTTAATTTGCGACACAGCACAGCTTCCGAGTTTAACATTCAATTGATATCTTATTAAAACTGTGATTTAACGATCCTTATAAAAACATAATGTCCGGCTCATTTTAATTGACATTTATCTTTCACAAGTAATTGACTCCTTTGAAAGCAAATGGGTTTTCAATTATTTGAAGCAACAATTGATTCTATGAAATAAGTATCTGTTTCTCCAATGTAATTAATTGGTAGAAACGGAGATAAAAATTATAATGATGAAATATTAATACGATCCAATTTTTTGTATCCAGTGTCTACGGAAATAAGGTCAAGGTCTGAGAGATGATTAGATTATCCGCAATCATCCAGATAGGTCATAAACTGCTATTCGCTTAGAGCAGTCTGGACACCAGACTTTCACTCGGAAGCCGGATTTAACCGTATTATTTTTTACGACAATGTGTAAAGCAGTCGGACTGCATGAAGACGTAAGAAGGCAACTTCACAACCAACCACTTATTATTAACGACTATCGCGGTACGCGTGCACGGTTTGTAGATGCGGTCAATTTTACGAGACCGCAGAACTTCCATTCTCTTTTAGCTCTTTCTTTTTCCTTCTTTCTTTTACCTTAACCTCACCTTCGAAGATACTCACTCTATTCGTTTAAACTTTAAACACCGAGGTGTCGTAAAGTGCAAACTCTTATTCACTCGCGCGTGAACGACGAAAAACACGAGCTCGAATCAATTAGGTACACCGATAAGTATCAAACAAAGGGATGAGAAGAAAAACCACAGGATTCAATTGTTGTCTTATGTTATTTGTCTTTTATAGGAGCCGTTATAATTGTATTTTATTTTTAAGAACATCTACTTCTGGTCTTTCAATATTATTGGTCAGTGAAATTTCAGGGTAAAGTCAGAGAATTAAAATAATTAATTTTTGTGTCGTCCCTGTTTCCCTCAAACCTAAATCTAATTTTGAAACTGTTCTAAACGTCGTCATCAAAAAATTCGAACCACTAATATTGTTTTCTCCAAGAAATTAACTATCTAGAAGCCAAAGAAATTCTGTTTGAAATGAAGGAATAAATTCCGACAAAGCTGCAGCCGTTTCTAGGCCACAATCCGAAAATTTGAGTTTGCACCTGAAGCCGAACTAAAATATTATTGATCAGGGAAAAATCAGGAAATTTTGAAAACGAAGCTTTGCGACCACCTTGGTTAAAATGAATTTCGGTAATTCAGGGAACTTGAGTTTAAGAAGTAAAATTTGTTGTTTGATTTAAAAATCCGTAACAAATCAAATAGTGAATCATTTAAACTGAAAGCATTTAAATGAAGAAGTTTTTATTTTGAGTTATCATGCCTTTTACCTGATATACTTTAAGACAAATAAATACGTCAAAATTATTATGGTCGATTGAATACGGGTGTATGTATGGATATATAGTAATGGTACGGGTGCCTAATAAAATAACGTGCATGCATAAAGGTAGATATACGATTAGTACGTACTTCCTCGCGAGACTATCGATCTCGATCGTTGCGGAGATACCAGGAGAGATAACTCGAGACACGTTACTCAATGAGCAATCGAAAGAGAACGTAAAGCGCCGAGCTACGTGTGGAGATACAAAGACTAATATCTGCTAGATTATCATCTACAATATCATTGCAACGAGCTCGGCTCCGAGCAAATTGCCTTCCGCTTCGAGACGAGAGATGAACACTCAAAGGAATGTTCAATCGAGAAAAATACAGTACCGTCCAGTAATATAAGGATCGCTGTTTTTAGAAATTCGTCAAAATGCTCGTAATTCTTATAAAAAAGTATTCGAATTGAAAAGCACCTACATTTGGGACATCGTTAACTCTAGCAAACCTAAAATCGTAAAAGCTCTAATGATTCTAAACCTGAAAGCGTAATTAAAAGCACTGCTCCACGTCCTGTTTAGGACTTAGGTGCAGGAGCAGGAATGGAAGCATCTAAATTCGACATCATACCAGTTTTTTAAGCATTCGAATTTGACTTGGAATTAGAAATCAAAAGTTCCGAGTTCGAAATCATCAAAATTCGAAAACATTTCAACTTTCAAAAATCTGAGCACACACTTCATGAAATTCCAAATTTTAAAAGCCTTGAAGATTTGCACCTACAGAATAATTATAAAAACAACAAATATTACAAAGTAATCTAACGCAGTGATTTGTCTAAGGAATTTGATATACGTAAGGAATGGGGAATAAATCGAGGAATAAATAAAGGCATTAAATAGTCATTAATTGAAACTAACCTGGTGGAGAGCTGTTGGCGGATGATGATCTTGCCTGGGGGTGACAGCGTCGGCGCCGATTCCCGAGTCGGGGCTGGGAAGATCAACAGTCAAGACTTTGCTGCTGCTTGATGATGAGCGAATAGCATGTGTCGTAGCATAAGAACTAGGTACAACTTCGTACCTCGTGTACGATGCAGTCGTTGTCGAAAGCGAAGACGAGCTAGAAGAAGCTAATGGTGGAAGTTGGTCTCCCGTTACATAAACTGCTGTTCCTTCTTGATGAAGTCCTGTAGGATTTGATCCATTTCCTGCCGAGTTCGCCGAGGCTGACGAATAGCCTGCTGATTGTAGTCTAGGGCTGCAGGAGGAATATGGATCGTATGGACTTCCGTATTGCTGTACCTATAACACAAAAATATCTCATCTTAAAAGTGCAAAAATAATTCAAACTTCAAGAACAAATATCCATTTTCTTTTTCTGTAATTGGAAGTCAAGAACGTGTTTGAAAATAGAGGCCCGAAGATGAAGCGTTTCGAATTTAAAGGCGTCTAATGATAAGGACGAGAAATTTAAAAGTATTATAGTTGAAACCATTCGAGTTCCATTTTTTTAAATAGAAAACACTAAAAATCGGAAGCGATACAAGATAAACCATTACAATTGCTGGCACTCAATGTTTATAGTCTCAAAATTAAAAAATAATCCATTTTTTATTCCTTTCATTTTACTGTATCCATGACCTAAAAATGAATGCAGGAACCTCTTCAATACAAGAGTTTATTATGAACATTCCAAATATTTGTTGTCAATTACGATAATACTGAAGATCTTAAATTTACATACCCATCATCTTAAGAATTAAAGAAAAAACGACTTCGTAATGCAATAAGCAAAATGCCTTTTTAATTACAATAAACAAAACGATTTCCCAACTAGCTACTTATATCCATAATTACACGATCTGCGTTTTCGAGTAAATAAACGAAAGTTACACCGCCAATTAGCCTGCGTCATGCAGAAGCTAAATGGACGGAAAGAGAATTAATTTCCCCAATTAGTAGTCCCCAACGGTAATCACCGCATAAGCATAACTAAAAACATAAACCGCTAGAGGTCGCCAAACGTATAGGAAGACTTGAAGACCTTTTAACCCCTCGATCCTTCTCTCTTAATTCTTAATTCACAATCCTTAATCCACCTGAAAACCGGTATGCTTACACGGAAAGACATATGAAATTGACGTCAGATATTAGTATCGGTCTGCTGTGAATCAGGAATATTAATCGAGATTTTATTGTAGTTTTAGATTATCTCTCTATTTTTATTAACAAAATAGATTAGGAAGTGTTCATAAAACTCTGATTAAGGATGTATTCTAATTTGGTTGGTTCTCATTAAAAAAAATGTATTTAGAAATCATACTAATACTGATATTATTTTTATACAAAAGGTTTTCTCGAATAATTTTAATTTTAATAAAAACAAAAAAAAAGAATTGTAAAGTATCTTACAAGGAATAAAATCTGTCCTTGGTCATTAGGATTCAATAGGAATTGCGGCATTTTTCTAGATCGAAAGGAAAAATAAATTCGAGTAACTATTCTTAAATAAACAATCTTAACCCGGGCTTTTTTATCAAGTAAGCTTCAATATATCTTACAAAATAAATAATAATTAACAATCAGTATATTTTTCTTGATTTTATAAATCATTTTAATTTGTAAGTGTATGGAAAAAATATTCAATTTTTAATTCATTTTTAAGGTAAAATGATTAAAATTATAATTTAACTGCTGTTATTGACAAATTAGTAATTTGTCATAGCTGTTAATAAAAACGTAACTCGTGTCCTATACAGTAAGCAGAAATTTGTATGTACTTAGTACTCTATAGAGGGCACGATCTGCATTTTTGTTAACAGCTGTGAAGAATTACTCCATTGTAAATGGGATCAGTCGAATAGGTATTCAGTATTTTCTCATAATATTAAATAAATTAAATTGAACTAAAAATTTAATTTCGATTTTTTCGATATTCTTCTTGTTAACAAAGAATTTTAAATTAGCTTTGGAATCTTTTTTATACCAAAAATTTTATAACTGCAGACATTATGAATGCTTTAAATTTTTATTTTTCTCATATTAGGCGTCCAATTAAAAATGTTTTACTAGCATGTGATTAAACTTTTCAAATTTTGAATAGCAAATGCTTTCAAACGTTGAG
>CAKNWW010338421.1:0-16587 GCA_932074435.1 Andricus kollari | reverse complement strand
CTTGAAGCCCTTGTGAAATCTTTTTGATCTAGTACACACCGTTTTTAAATCTTTAAAATCCTTAAAATCTTTGTGAAATCTATCGTAAATGTTTGTTTGCGAAATCTTTTGTATTCGTTAAAATGACTGAATTATTTGAAATATTTCTGAAGTCTTTAAAAATCTTCTAAGATGTTTTGAAACTTTTTGAAATCGTTTCAAATTTTTGAAATCCCTTTTAATTATACCCTTTTTAATTGTACCCTTTTAAAATCCTTGTGAAATCTTTGAAATCTGGTGTGCACGCCTTTTTTAATCTTTGAAATCCGTGAAACCTTTGTGAAATGTTCAAAATCATTTTAAATATTTTAAAATCTAATTCTGAAACTGAATTAACTTCAAAATATTAAAGTCTGTTTAAAGAGATGTTTCTTTCATAATAGACTAAAAGATTTAAATTACTCTTGGTATTTCGATCAAATAACTATTTTAAAAGCAAAAAAAATGTCAAATTCCAGATTCTCGTGTAAAATTCAAGGAGATTTCCAGATTTTCTAGTTGAAAACAAAAAAAATTCAAGGAGAATTCCAGGTTTTTAAGGTCGCTGGACACCCTACATTTCGATTTTCACTTCGCCTATCATAGAGGCTATCGCTCAACTCGGAACGAATCTGCGCAGACGCAGTTGTCACGAGCGTCTGCGCAGAAGATTCCTATTCTCTTTTGAGGTTAGATTCACTGATTTTGGCACTATAACCTCCAAATAGAGTACGAATCTCATATTGTGAGGTGCCTGGCCTAAAGTGAGGGATAATTGAAACGAAAACTTGGTAGAAAAATTGACACCCTGATCCTAGCACCTACCAGCCAGAGGAAATCCAGCTGCAGCGACAGCTGCTTCATGCTGTTGCTGAGCTTGCTGCTGTCCCTGATGTAGGTGCAAGTGGGTATGCGCATGAAAGTGAGTAGTGCACTCAGCCGAGATACCAGCCATCTGCAACCGGACCATTGGGTCAGCAGACAGAGCCAGCCACTCGTCCCGCTGGCATGGATGACCAGCACCTCCCCCTGCTGGCCCCCCACCGGCTGCAGTTGGTATCCCTAAACCTGACAGCCCCATTATCAAAATAGGCTCTTGGAACTTATATTGACAGATCATTTTTATTATTAAAACGCAACCTGATCATTTTCAGAGATCACACAGTCATGACAGGTTATGAGCCCAGCACTCTTCCACTGCTGAAATTATTAAAATTTCACCTTCTCGAAGTGCAAGAGTGCTGGGCCCATAACCTGTCACGACTTTTTCATCTGAATAAATTGTATTTCAGTATTACCAGTATAATCTTGATCAATCTCAAAGATGTGTCAATATAAATTCCAACATAGGCCCTTCTAAGAAAATTATACCTAGATATCAAACATTACCCCCCTCATATTCTCAAACTAGACTCGAATTTATTCAACACATTTCTGATTTCGTATCTCTGTGGTCTATCTTTTCATTCATCAAGTATCGACTCTGCAAGAAGTTTAAATAAAAAATCTTTGAATTCTGTCAACTTGAAAGCTGAGAGATTTCATATTCTTCAAGTTTCAAAGCATTCGAACTTGGAAGTCATCCAAATGTTAGAGTCGACACCTTTCTTCAGAATAAATCTGACATAAAAAACTTCTCGAAACCTTTACAATTTAATCATCTTCCACTTCCCTATTTGTGCTTTCGAATAGAGGTATTCAATCAAGAGTGGGCAGAGTGAATAAAAATGGAAACATCTTTAAAGTTAGTATCATCTTTAATAAACCTAAGCTGTCGGTTTAAGCTGTCTCAGCTGAAAGTGCCTCTCTTAACTGCGCCAATTTTTCATTCAAACTTTCATTTCGCACCATTGATACTTCTGATTAACTAAAATACTTTCAAATCGTCAAAGTACCGACAACTACGAAGAAGTGTCCAGCATTTTAGTGGTGCTGATATTAATCTTTAATTTTTTTGCGTTTTTTTTTTTGTTATTCAGATGCAACTGAAGAAACGCAGATTGTCTGGTACTTTTTTGTATGCCACTTAAGATCAGATTTCCTGAAGCTTCACGGTTACTCACAATCTCAATCAGAATTGCTATCTTCAAAACAGGATTGAGAATCCTAAAAAGGATTGCCTGTTTTTGTATACTTTTAAATTAATAAAAGAATTGTTAACTAATTAATGTGAAGCCAACAACAACAACATGCTTCCTGTTAGTGACAATAAGATTAATACATCAAAGCATTGATCTAATTGAAACAAAAGGAAGAATATTTATTTATGCTGTTATACCAACTACATTAGTTTCTGTTTTAATCGTCCTAGGACCTAGGCAGTGAGAAACTTGCCAAGCATGCTCCATTGTTTTTACACTGTTTCCCATAACCAAAGAGATCGTTCTGCTCGATCTCTGAACGTTTTCTAACATAACAGACTCTAGACTCTAAAGAATAGTAAGGACTTTCTAAAAACTAGTGGAAAAACTATATTCGCTGAATTTCCTCTAGTTGAATTTTGTTCTTCATTTTCGCTTTTCTGGATGCGATAAAATATTATTTGTGGATGGTTATTAAATAATATCATTAATAATTATCCACAAATAATAATTAATTGCAGTTTTTGCTAATCGGTGGAGGCAGTCACGCATTCTAATTAATTTAAAAAAGCACAATCAATTAGCTTTCAGTTTTAGAACTTATAAAATACTAGAAATACAATAGTGTACTAATTAACAAAAATAAAATAAGAACAGAAAATGTAGAGCTGAACGTTGATAGGACACACAAAAACGGCCAAACACTAATTTTTATTCACGCTACCCAGTAGTTTGATTGATATCGTGTGAAGATTTTTATCTGGCTGTGAAAATATTGAGTAAGCATTACATGCAGTAAAAGACTTTTTTAATGTAATTTGTGACTGAAACGTATCTTTTGAAAATTGAAATAGGACTTTAATACCAACTGCAATAAAATAACTGCATTCATTCACACCAATTCTAACAAGTTAAGGTTCCACAGAGACAAAAAAAATGTGTAGAAAATTAAGGAGATGTTGAAAATAATAGATTCGTGTAGCATTCACACTCCACAACAATAATTACATTTTGCAAAAAAAAATCTTATTAAGAAAGAAAGTTACGAAAAAGAATAAATAATCAAGGTCTGAATTAAAAAAAGGAAGGACTTCAATTTTAAATGGGTATTATATGTATACTGAAGTGGTCCATAAAATAATATTTTTTAAATTTTGAGCCACCACCATACTATAGAAATTTTCTACTTGAACTTAATATCAGAAAAGAAATATTTAAATCTATTTGTGTTACAGATTATAGCATTGAACAAATCTCCAAAAATTAGGGACTGTTCTTTCATTAAAATAGAAAGTCGATATAGGGAAACAACAGCTCTTATTAAAAGAAAGCATCATTTTGGTGAACCACTTGTCCTAATAAGACATTAGGAAATAAATAAATAAATGCGCACAAAATTCATCCAACACATTAACCCTCTATTTGGCAAGAAACCTTTTATCAATCAAATTAAAATTTTCAACTATCAGAATGCATTCGTATAATTTGTTAAATTATAATAGCTTTGAGAGATTAGAAGTTAGGGCAAATAAAAAAGGCAAAAAAATAATTTCAACGAAATCAAAATGTTATGGTTTGACATCCAAAAAAGAACCAAAAAAAACATTCCTCCAAGGGATAAAATATTATAATTGTTTGTTAGTAAGGTTTTTTTTTTAGTGAAAAACTATTTTAAAAAAGGAAATAAAAAATATTGTGCAAGTTAGAATCGTTGGAAAATAAAAAAACATATTAACATTTTTTTTAGTTCTAATTTTTTTACTGTTTTAGCGTTAGGAATTTTTAAATGATTTGATTAGTTTCAACTTTTTCAGTCGGCTCTAATGTTCAAGGCTCTATAGAACGTTTGACTAAACCTTCAAGTATTAACTATATTGTTTATGATGATTTATCAAAACACATTTTGGCGATCCAAACGCGTATAACATGTAAAAATGCCACTTATATTTCTTCTAAGAAATTATAAATCAATATATTTAATCGTGAACCGCATCTTTCGTATTTCAGTTTATTACAAATGCAATAAACAAAGATAGTCGTTATCAAATTTTATTGGGGTCTACAAGAATTAGCTTTGTCCCTTTCATTTGTCGAGTTTCTGTTACCTGCTGTATAATAGGATTTAGGTTTATACAAAGATGGCAGTAGTGATTTTATTTTCAGACCCATTAGCGACAACCAAAGTAGGTAGTAAATTTTATTGAAGAGGTAGCCTATAGGAGTGTAGGAACGCATCTCCATTGTAACGAAAGTTATCATCTCAAATCATAAGTTGCGGTGAGGATATTTATATTCCAGCAATATTTCCAAATAAAACTTTGATGGAGCTCTAAAAATGTTTTTCTTTTTTAAAATAAACAAAATCCTTATTATTTGCATATGAACTGCGATTTCGTGAACTTATATGGAGAGAATATACGTGTTTCGATGCCCAGGTCTTTTGAATTTTTAACCTTCGTTTAAAATAAATGTATTATTTCTTGCCATGAAGGATTCTTTTATAGTCTTAAAAATTGTTCCAATTATCTCAGAATGGTAAAATATAATATCATAGACCTTCAATATTCTTCAATTTGAATTATAAACTTAACACAAATAAGCACTAAAAATTGCACGTTTAAATTTAAAACGTTTTAGATTAAACAATTACAAATAAAATTTTTTTTAAATCAAGCTTTAAGGTAGTTGTTGTACCAAAAATCAGGTCTCTGGGTAAAAAAGTTTTCTATTATTTTAAGAATTGAAATTATATGATCAGTCACGTATTATAAAAGAAAAAATATTGTGTTTTATGAAAAAAGTTTAAAACATACTAAAAATAATAATTTAAATAATAGTTCTTGCAATTGAATTTTTTTTAACTGACGCTTCTCACCAATTTTTTTAAAAATGGTTGAATTTTAATAAATCATGGCTTACTTTTTGGAGTAAAACATCCCATACAACTTTACAGTTTCCAATTTTTTAAATAAGTAAATAATCTTGAAATAGTTATTTTTTTAAAAAAGGTCTCCTTAAAAAAATTACTTTCACCATTTCAGCCATAGAAAAATTTACTTTCAATATTAGAAACAGTAAACTTGTAGAGAATATTTTCCCCGAAAATAAAAACCGTTTTAAAATTAGGTATTTAAAATTGCACATGTTTAAGCACAAAAGTCTTAAAATTCGAAAATTTTAAACTTCAATCGTAGAAATTTTGAAGATAATAAAAATTATCATTTCATGTACCTAATGTCAAGTGATATTTTACTGGAAACCTTTAAAATTGAATTCTTTACATTTAAATAGTTAAACATTATTAATTTGCCAATTATGATTCATACTTTTCAAAATTCAACGATTTCAATTACAAATGAAAAATTTATAAAATGTAACAATTGAAATTGTAAAGTTTAAAGTTACATCATTTCAAATTAAAAATTAAACGATTTATGACTCGTTAAAAATTGAATACTTTTGCATCAGAATTGTGAGAAAAGCGTTTTTATACTGGAATCCTTTAAAATTAAATTATTTAAATTTAAATAGTTCAAAATTACTAATGAGCAAAGTATGATTCATACTTTTCCAAATTCAACAATTTCAGTTACAAATGAATAAATGTATAAAATGTGAGAATTAAAATTGTAACGTTAAAAATAAAAAGTAGTACTCACAAATGTGTACAATTCACAATTATTAAATGAATCATTCAACTATTGGGGCTTCCAATTTGAAATAATTAAATTTTGAAAAATGTCAAACTACAATTTCGAACGCTTCAATTTCAAAATTTTATATTGACTATTCAAAATGAGCAGTAAAATATTGTTAAATTTAAAATTATTTTGAAAATTGAAAATAATTTATACTGCTTCCATCCGAAATGTACAATTGTTTAACTTTTAAGGCTTTCGATATGAAACAATACAATTTTGAACGATTGCAATTTTTAAAGTTTCGATTTTGAAAATAATTTAATTTTGAAGAGATTTAGAATTGTTTATTCTTAATTCAGTTAATAATTATTTAATTTTATATATTATCATTCTATTTTTACAATCTTTAAATAATAATTACAGTTAATCGACTTGAAGCGCAATACTACAAAAATAGTTGAATATTTAAAAACTTTTACTTTATACTTTTGATTTGGTAAAACTATCAAAATCGCATGACAAACATTTTTTATTTGAAAATCAACTATTAGAGATTAAGACACAACCATTTAAATATTAAAGTACTATAGAATCACGAATTGTAAACTGAATGATTTTATATCTAAAAATGTTACAAATTGATCTCCTTAAACTGAAAAAATTTCAAATCGAACTCATTAAAAATTGCATAATTTCATGTGATAATAGTGACATTTAAAGTGATTGGAGAGGTTTTTCTACTAAAAATTAAAGAAATGTTTCGAAATGCCTAAAAAACTTGTTCCGAATGTAATACATACGTTCTATGTAGCCTTAAAACCCTCTTAACTTGAGGAAAAAGTTGATAAATACTTTCTCAAAGTCTTCCATTTACGAAAATGAGTGAAAAAAGTTTAAACTCCACGTAAATAGGCCCACTGCCAAACGAAGGGTTAAAAGAAACACCTCCTTAAACACTATCCTTCAAAACAAACAAGAAACACACAAAATCCTCGTCTAT
Organism: Andricus kollari; assembly: GCA_932074435.1. Classification (NCBI taxonomy): domain Eukaryota; kingdom Metazoa; phylum Arthropoda; class Insecta; order Hymenoptera; family Cynipidae; genus Andricus; species Andricus kollari. The sequence goes on along the minus strand of CAKNWW010338421.1, from coordinate 9,847 downwards.
TCCCAAGATATATTAAATTACCTAGTCGTTCCAATCTCTCCCTCTCGAGTTGTCCAGGTCCAGGAGGTGCTCCATACAATCCAAACTGATGAAGCGCCTGGGGCGGTGCCGAGTGCCCAGGCGCTAATCCGGCCGCCGCATATCTCCTGTGCATCTCCAGCCAATGAGGATCCGGACCAGGCATCTGCCTCGGTTGCCCTTTCAGCAATTCCTCCTTTAATCTATCATTCAACTCCCTTTCTCTCAACTCCCTCAATTCCCGCTCCCTCTTCTCCCTCTCCAAATGCTCCAATTGCTCTATTCTCTCCCTTGCACCAGGTCCATACATATAATGCATCATCGGATCTTGAGGCGCAACATGCCTCGCTGGGGAAAATGCAGCATGAGGTCTCGCATACTCAGACAACTGTCTCAACGCGGGAGTATCAGCATAAGAACCAGGCCTCGCAGCAGCGTATCTGTCAAACGGAGAAACCACAGGCTCCATAGGTCCGCGACTCGGAGGTTTGCAAATTTCCGGTTGCTTCTCCGGCGTGGACATCTTCCTCTGCTGAGCAGCGGCCCGATCTCTTTCCTCTCTCTCCCTTTCTGCTTGCTTTCTCGACCTCTCTTCCCGTTTCCTCGCCAGCTTCGAATCAGGTACAGGTTTAAACATAAGATCCGTTCTCGTGCACGAATTGTCATCACCTCGATACCAGTGGCGCAGGAAGATCGCCGACTGCGACCTGTGGCACTCGGAGTCGTCAATTCTCGGCTCCGGACTTGGACCTCTGTTTGGACTAGGAGCCTCTTCCGGTTCGGGCTCGACAATCTCTTGTTCCATTTTCGGTTCCGGCGGAGGCTGCTGGTGCTGCTGAGGCGGACGATGGTGATGGTGTTGAGAACTAGAAGAGGAAATCAGGCACGAAGCTGATACGAGGGAAGGCTTTCGTTGACTGTTGTGAGATGTGTGAGGCGAGGAATGAGTGTGTGAACTGTGGGAAGATATTGCTAGGAGCTTGTCGTGGTGGAGATTCGCCTGGTGCATGCTCGAGTGTTGATGATGGGCGATGAGGTTCTCCTCTTCTCTCGATGCAACACTCGAACCTGTAGAGTGATGGGCAGCCATCATGTTGGCATTCTCCTGGCTTCTTTGAGGAGAAGGCGGTGGAATTGCGTGAGGAACTGGGCCGTAGGGATAAGGAGGGAAGGAAGGATAGCCACCGACTGGAGGATATCCAGGATAGGCGTGAGGATGGTAAGGATGCATTGCGGCAAAGAGGGAGTGGTGCATCAAAGGATGATGGGGATGGAAGGGATGAGCCATGTGGGGGCTCGGTTGTTGTGATGGATGCATCACGGGTTGCGAGAGAGACGTCGGAGGTGGTGGCAAGTTTGCGGTTGGAGAGGCTGCGACGGATTGCATTTGGGGCACCTGAGGATTGTGGATGTGTTTGCTGGGGGTGGAAGGCTTGCTTGTGCTGTCGGGATCCTTTTTGATGTTGTCTATGCTCGGTCCTGGGAAGGAGGTTTGGAATCCTGGGACTTTGACTTCCTTGAGACTTTGCAAGGGATCCGGCTCTGGAGGAATTATCTCCTGTTTGACGAGGTTCTGTGGTTCCATGGGTGGAGTGCCCGCGAGATTGTAAACCGAGGATGGTTTTTCAGGCGGAAGGTGTGGAGGTTGGATGGGTTGGAAGAGATTGGGAGGGTCAGGTCTCTCGGGTTCGTTTTCAGGCCGCTCGGGTATCCGATCTGGAATCCTGGCTTCGCGCATTCGATCTGCTGCTAATCTGTCTGCAGTCAGTCGATCACTTGACATTCGATCAACTGTGACTCGATCGGCAGACATCCTTTCGGCAGACATCCTCTCGGCAGAAATCCTCTCAGCAGCGAGTCTTTCAGCAGCTAGTCTCTCAGCAGCGAGTCTATCAGCTGACAATCGATCATCCGTTATCCTATTTTCAGGAATGACAGTCAAACCCAAAGGCTGTGGCGAACCGGGCATCATTTGCATTTGCGTCATGGTTGTGGTCATATTCTGGGGGATGTTTAGATTCAGAGGTGGCCCGGGGATCTGAGTTATACTTTGTGCGTTGGCTATACTTTCGCTGTGCATGGAGAGGTTTTGTGCTGGTCCCATACTTTGTGCGGATGTCATGTTCTGGGGTAAACTCGATGGAATTTGAATACTCTGCGATAAGTTCTGAGGCACGTTTTGACTGACTGGCAAGTTGCTGGTGTACTGCATGTTCAGAGGCAAGGGTTGGGACGGAGGTGGGATTTGGGAGTTTTGTAGATTCTGAGGGACGGAAGACTGGCAAATAGGAGGACCAATTGGTTGGGAAAGATTGCGTGGAAGGTTCTGACTGATCTCGGCTATGTTGAGAGGCTGGGGTGCAGTGAGGATGACTTGTTCTGGTTCCTTGGGTTCCTCACTAGGCGGCGTGACAGCGGGTTCTATTTTCGGAAGAGGTTCCAGCTTCATGAGAGGTTCAAGTTTTATGGGTTGACTCATCTGTAATGGCACTTCTTCAATTTGTTCCTTCATCTCCGGGAGTTCCTCAACCAGTGGCTTTTTCTCAATGGTATGAATAACAGGAACTGATATAGGCAAGCTTTGAATTGGTGCCGGTACAGGCGTGGAAGAAGGCGTTATTTCGCAGGTTTCCTCCGGCGTGGTGGTTGTGGCAGGACTCACTGGTTCCTCGACTGGGGTGGGAATTGGGACAGGAGGCTGTTCAGTAGCATCTCCTTCTGCTTCTCTCTCGGGTTCATCCATAAGAGAATTGCTATCAGTGGTGAGCGATTCCGCGGGACTTTCAGGTCTCTCCCCACGCTTCCGCTTCTGAGGATCCTTCTCCTCTTCTACCTCATCGTTTGCTTGTCGCTTCTGACCCTTCTTGGGCGTTTCGGGTTTCGAAGCCTTCTTCTTCGGCTTTTCAGCAGACGGTGGTTGTTGCAGAGTTTGCTTTTCTTGATCGGGGGTATCAGTACCACCAGTTCGTCTGGGTCTAGCTGGTCTTGGGATTTCCTTCGCCTTATTTCTCGTTCGCATTCTACCAGGACTATCTGGCGATTCAGCTGGCACTGGGCGGAACATGTAGGGAGGTGCAGGAGGTAATTCTCCTGTCTTTTTCAAATGTGCTCTGCATTCTGCACAGAGGAGCAGCCTATCTTTACCAGTTACTTGGTAATCTTTTGAACTTGTGGATGAACAGTGTCGACAGGATTGAGTTACACCATTCGTGTTTGTGTCCCGGGAATCACTATCCTCTTCCGAATTGTCATCCTCAGTCACTGAACTAACTTCGCCACCGGGATTGCCATTGTTGGCCGGAGTGCCGGCGGGAGCACTCTCCGGCTCGGAAGCTGTCTCCTTGACGTTCGTCGTACTTGGAGGCACGTCTTTCGGTGGGGTGGGAACCTCCTCTTTTGGAGTACCGGCTCTAGAGTTCCGAGTGTTTCGAATTCGACGCAGAGACCCCTGGTTTCTTCGTCTTCGATGCGGTCGGTTATTGTTGGCACCAGGTGTCTTCTTCCACAGGTAATAGAACTCGACGAGTTCGGGCTGTAATTCAAAAAAAAAACTTGTTATAATTCCCCTCCAAATCTGTATTTTCTTTGGTCTGAAAATTCTGCTTATACAATCATATTCTAACTTAGATGGGTCTATTTCTAATTTCTGTTTGGATCATACAATTTGGAGTGTTGTGGAGTAAACTATAAAATCAATAAATATTACCGTATCTTTGTGTGGTAAGAGATCTTTCTTAATACGAGAAAAGTTTTTTCCAAATTGTCGAAGGCCTTTGACGAATCGTTTCTGTAAAGAGATAGAGATTATCGAAAACTGCAGATTTTGGAAATTAAACGGGATTTGAATGAGTTCAACATACCGTTTCTTCTTCAGACCATTTTTTGTCGATTCCTTTGGGTGCGGGGCATTTAACAAGGGCTTGTAACGCTCTTCCTGAATCATAGCCAGAATCGTGGAGAATATCCAAGGCACTGATGGTTGTATCGTCTCGCGAAGCTGCCACACAACCATCATCAGGGGATCCTCCATCACACATACCAGCGAATGCGGCTATTGAACGAGCCGCCCTCAGGTACATGATAAGATCTATATCCAATGACATTGCTGGGATCCATCTTAGCTCTTCTCGTTCCTTAGAAAACTCTGGATCAGGAAGCAGGTCACCAGGAGGAATACCCGGCCGATACTCAGGCAATCGGGCCTGACAAGAAACCAATTCCTGTATCCAAAATTCGGGATTTTGTGCGGTTAGCACCATTGCGAAAGCAAGTTAGTTAGTACGCACCTACACTCCGGCTTGTTTAATAAAGGATCCAAACATTATACGTTTCTTTAATATTTTAATTATACGCCCTCTACTCTCGTACCTTCTACAATCTTTCTCTGTCTTATCTGACAATTAAAAAGGAACTAATTTTTAAATTCTGCAGAGAAAAATTAATATGGTTGTCGTCGAATTTGAATGGACAACTTGAAGTAGAAGTATCAAATGTAGCATTAAAAAGTTTTGCCGATTTTCCAATAACAAAAAAAAAAGAAAGCCTAAAGTCGTTTTGCAAGGCATGTAAATTAGTTAGTTTGTATGTAAATCTGAAAATAAAAACAAAATTAGAAATAGTTAAAGTTGATGTGGCTAAACACAATTTCATCGAAAAACTGAAGACATCAGAACGGCAACCTTTATGACTAATGATATTCTGTTTAAATTCTATATGAATATGTAATATAAGCATTAAACTTCAAATTCAATTTTCCATTCAAAAATGACATTTGCCATTGGAAAACAATCGGTATCTTGTAAAAGGATGAAATTCCAAAAAAGCTATTTTTGATGCACAATATTTTAAATTTCTAATATATTAACATTAAATACCATCCTTAATAAACTATAATAGTTTTTATTTCCCTCTATACCACATGTCGATTATTTCACCGTGACTGAAAACCACCATGTACTAGACTTTGATCGTATTCACAGACTTTACTGTCAGATCTTTGTAAAATATTTTTAAGTCACTGCAAAAATGAGAGTTAACTTGCTTGTGTATTTCACTTTTATTAAATCAAAATTTATTTCAATAATAAAAAGGCTCCTGTGAATACGATGCTCTATACATTAACAAATATATTTTGTAATTCTGTAACACAGAACAAGGGATGTTCTATTAAAAAGGGTTTTTATTTAAGTGAAATCGAATGTTGAGATTACTCTACAATATTTACTTTCTTTGCTTATACAAGTGTAAAATTGGAGAAAAAAGGGAGAAGTTTCTTTATTACAAATCACAAACTTAAAATAAATTTGAAAATGTATCTGATTAACTTATTTATAAGTAGATATAATAATTTCTCGCGTTTAAACCATTGCAATGAATAATGGGATACATTTTTCAAACACTGAAACATTTTCTTTTTGAAAACTGAAAAATGTTAACACTAAATTCAAATCATTATTGTTTGCAAATGGTCGCTACTCGAAATTGATTCATGGTGGCCACTCAAATCTCAGAAAAAAATAACCGGTCATTTGCCAATTTTTATAATTTTAAATTGAAAGTATTCCAAACTGAATTCAAAGTTGAAAAATAAATCAAAAAATAAATTGTAATTTCCCGATGTTTTTCGGGTTTTCGGTCCAGTGGCCACCATGTCATCAAAAATCTATCTCATTAAAAAAAATAAAAGGTTGCTTCTCATCTATGGAACCCTCAAAGATTGCCTATAACAATATTTTGAAAATAAAGAAATGAAATGTTATTTTAAATAAAAATGAAAATAATTATAAGTAATTATTTTAATCGAGAATTCCAGAGATGGGAAGGCTTTAATAATAATAAAGTTTCTAATCGTAGATATCTGTTACCAACATTTACCGTAGCCAAGGGTTCGTGTCCGTTCTCAATGATCGAAATTGTTTACTCACCATTGCAAAAATCATTTTTCTTATTTTAAAGCAACAAAACAGTAACAATGGACTTAACAAAATTGTAAACAAAACTCAGCACAGGCATGAACGCTTTTAGCAAGGACTTACACAATTTTAGTAAGGAAACAAACCTTTTTAGCACGGACGCGAACCTTGGAGAAGAGTTTCGATGTCGGCAAATGTCGTTAAGAGAGATCTACCGTTAGAAATAGCCCTGCCTATTGACTAATAGTAGGAGTATTTAAATCTTGTATTCTAGACCAAGACCTGATTCGTCTTTGTATGAAATTTCGAAAAAAGTTGAAAAAATAAATACAAAAAAACAAGCCTTGAGTTAGGTACGTTGTGCTGCGATATAGCTAAGTGGCAAGAGTTTTTTCAAGGAATATGGCAAACCTGGTGCGATGGACCAACCCGAATCTCTCCCTGGGTGCCGGCGGACATCTCCCCCTCCTCCAAAGCTCCGCCGTCTTTCTCCAGTGTTTCGACTGGCTTCTCTTGCCTTTTAGGTAAATTTCTATCATCCACCCCCTGAACCGTACATGTAGTCTGTCAGTTTTTATAATCATTGTCTTCGAGATTGAATTAAATTTTGTTTACATGCTCCTATCAAATTACTGATAATCAATGAATTCGTTATCATGGTTATTAACAGAAACTAGCAATTCAAGGTGTCTAGCAGAATTTATTTAATTATTAACTTGCACTTTTCTCAGATTATATATTCCATCAATTCGTATTCAACTTTAATAAACCTAACGTTCTCTTCATTATGTTAATTCAAATGATTTGCATCTCATTTCGTTTCTTTATAAAAATATTGATTACACAGCAGGAAAATAAGCCCAGGAAGTAAAACTTTTTTGGGTAATTTTCAGTTTTAAAAGCTAGACACCCAGAGCCTGTTAAATATAACTATGAAGCAAAATCCGATAATTTCAGAAGATTACAGATGCAGACAAGTTTGCATGCAATTTTTTGCATGTTTCATCATTATTATATTTCGAATAAAGAGTTCCATTTTCAGAGTAAAAATATGTAGTTCAGGTTGAAGAGAATTGTTTCAAAATGCCAGGCTTTAATGATATTATGGTCGCGAAATTACTGCAATTAATAAGTCTGCTAATTATGTTTAATTGCTATTACGGTGACTAATGACTGTCCTAATCGGCTTGAAAGTATTATTATTTGTATTACTTTCTGATGATTGTTGGATAATGAGGTTTCACTCTGGTCTCAAATTCGACGAAAGTTTTTATTTTCTATTTTATAATTTGCAGTCTTTAATTCTATTAATTGTGTATAGAAACAGGTTATTATTATTATTTTTTAATTGGAAGATTAGAGAAATGTGTATCGAAAAAAGTACAACATTTATTTATTCCTTAAAGTTTATTGAGCACAAGTCTAAAGATAAAACAAACGTTTGTGAATAATAAGTTTACAGAGAACTTCTAAATATTACTTAGTATATGACGTTAAGTTTTCATTACGTAAATTAAAAAAGGCAATATTATCATTCATATCATAATTACAGTAATTAACTCCTCATATCATAAATTTATCTACACATTTTCTGTTTGACTTAATTTTTATCAACAAAAAGAATAAAGTTTCATTTGTTTGTTTTTCGTGACAAAAAATAACTTTTTACAGAAATAATTGCCATTTAGGCATTTGAGTTTTCAAACATTAATCAATCATCAGCTGTTAATTGTGATGATGCACAATTTAAAATCGTTATAATTAGAAAATGTATAGCTTCTTAATATTGATTAAAATATACAATGAGAATTAAATTTAAAAAACCATATCGATTCAAAGTAATTTTAAGCGTTTCCAACTAAAAATAGAATTAAGTATATTATCCTACAAAAAACTGAGTAGATACGAAATAATTATAACTTCTTCGGAATGTTAATAGAAGTTACGATAAGATAAACTGACCTCGTCAAAAGATTTTGACATGAAAGCCCTATTTTATAGGATTTGGAAACTTTATAAATTGAGGCGCATTTTAATTTTTAAATACATATTTAGAGATTGATTACTTGTAAGCTTTTTATATTGACAAAAGGCAAACTTTATAATCTCATTCTGACAATGCGTCTAGGTTGTGCTATTACCGTTTAAAAATTAATTTATCATTATGAAACTCTTGAGAGCTCTTTCAAAATTGTCTTAAATTGTTTTTTTTTCAAAATAATACAAAAGTAATCAATTGAGACAATAGTGTATATATGAGTCAATAAAACATTCACGTTCCACATTTTGAAAGTGTTTTTCTGACGAAACTTAAATAAGGAGAAAAAAATTCCTTAATTAGGCAAACATACAAATTATCTGTCGTGCTTTTCAAACAAAATTGGAATATGATATCCAAACATCACCTAGACACGGCCTTAATAAAAATATCAAATCTGTTAACTTTTTGATTTATACTTGAGAGAATTTAATATTTTTTCTTTAGTCCTGTATTTGATAACAAGAACATTAATCATGATATGCTATATATATTGATAAAATAAAATATAACAAATTAGCATTCGCAAATGAATTCTTGAAATAAAAAAAAAACATGATTATTATATTTACGATAGGTACATAAAACATAAATATTTTTTATCCTGGCACCTGGAAATTGTCATTTCGCAAATCTTTATTTGAAAAAGGTCAGCTCACGTTATCGTAACTTTAAAAACATAAACAAATAAAAACCAACATAAAAATGCCATTTTAGCCTGGCATTTGAAAACAACAAACGACTATGAAAGCTTTCTCAAAAAAAAAAATAAGAAACTACAAAATATAAAACACTTTTGTTACAGTCGAACAGTTTGCCATTTACATTCACCTGATTGAAAATGCATATAGGGTTAATAATATTAAAATCCACTTTTCAAGGCAACATATTCTCTCTTTTATGATCATTGCCACTCATATTCGTTGCTATCTATTTTTTTTTCTACAAGGAAAGTTACATAACGAACAAGAAAAATCGTCTATTATTGCCTAGGAAAATCAAAGGATCAAATTGAACGATTTAAGTGGTCTTAAGTCACGGCGAAAGTTCTAAAATAAGTGTCCTGCACGATATATATATTCGCCTTTCAAGCAAAAGCCTCGAGAATTCACAAATCGACACAATCGGGATCTCCAAAAATCGGTTCTTTTTGCTTTTGGAAAGTCAGAAACGGTCGTAAATAATTCACGAACACGAGACAAGGATGCAATAACCATTTAACCAATAAGGTGCCTCGTGCACCATGACAATAAATAACGCTTCACTGAAAGGGGGACGTCAACTCAAATAAAAATTGCCAATTAAAACCCGAACCTTGAGGAGTCGATTTTTGGACATTTTGAGACTACATTTTTTTCGTATCCCGATTGCCTCGAGTGCGATTGCAAAAGCGTGCACGGAAAAACGGAAACTATTGGTTTGTACTCACTCAGAAGTCAGAAGTGTGCCTCAGTCTTGAGATGTTCGCATTTTGTTAGCAGCGATGGTTTCCAATCGCTGCGTTTATTTCCGTTGCCTTTGCAGGGCACTCGTTTTCGAACAAAGAAACTAGTTAGGTCGATGATGACCTAATTACGGTATAGAATGTACAAAATATCTTGTAAATATCGTCAACCACAACACCCGAGGGAAGCCATCTTGTACTGCGATTGACTGCGATGACTGCGATTTGTTTCGCTTTTCTCGTGGGGGTGTGTTCCGATTCCGGACGTTCCTATTGACACCAAACGAATTGGAGAGGCGACCAGGGTTGGGTAGCCACGTGGATTTTTTTTCAGAAAACTGGAAAAAAAACACGTGCGCGTGTAATTTTTCGTTTTTAGAGAAAAATGATGTATTTTTTAAAATAAATATTTATTTTTTTATTGGTTTTGAGAAT
>CAKNWW010338412.1:0-17238 GCA_932074435.1 Andricus kollari | reverse complement strand
GTAGGGACGTGATGAGAGGTAGTAGGGAAAGTGACGAGAGGAAGAAAAAGAGAAGGGAGAAGTGGAAGAATAAACAAAGAGGAATAGTAGGTGAATGGAGAGAGTACGAGAAGGTGTAAAGGGTTGTTATGGTAGTGGAGAAGTATGCAAAAGAAGTAGGACTAGGGAAAGGAAAGTACGGGATGGAGTGGAAATCCCATCCAGTGGTTCCCAGGATATCAGTGGTTCTTTTAAATAAGTTGGGGGGCAACGGAAGGTGAAGGATCAGTAAAAGCTCGACAGAGGTTAATGGCTTCGATTTTCAGGATTGTGGGGTGGTCATCGGTACTCGTCTCACGTGGTCGATTTTCTTGAGTACCTGTGGAGACCGGAAAGACACTCAAGATTAGCTACAGAGGCCACTAGTGGGACCAAAGTCCGGCGTTTACTCTAAGGACGTCCGACGCCAGCCTTATACCTCCACGAAGATTGAGTGAAGAAAGAAGCAGCTCCCAGTAGCTTTTCTAAGAACGGAAGCGAATATTGGATTCCGATAAAAGGAAATCGAGCTTTGAGGAACTTTCACCCCGACCTCAGCAATTCGAAAGTCCGATGGAAAACCATCATAAAAGGAAGCTTCCGTTTTTGAAAGTTGAAATTCAATATCCAATAGTGGAATTGTGTACTCAGATGGATTTTTGGTCTGGGAGCCTAAAAAGGTGTCAGTTTTCAAAACTTGCACAATTTAATTATAAATTATTTTCAACGACTTACTTTCAAGATCCTAATTTGAGAGTGCTACAATTTTCAACCGAAGTTTGAAACTGTTTAATTTTAAACGCTTCAAGTTTTAAATAAATAATTTTGAAAGTCTCCAGTTAGAAAGTAAATCATTTTTTATGTTTTTTAAATCATGCATTTTTGCCCGTTCAAAGTATTTAAAAAATCCATATCTTATTATATACTCGTAGAAATTAACATTCAATAGTTTCTTAGCGGATACCACCTTCTTCAACTATTAGTTTTAACTTTTTTGAGTTTAAACAATTTTTTAATAAAATTTCTCTAGAATAGATTCAAAACAATGAAAAATTAAGAAAATAATTTATATAAATTGAGTCCTGAAACTGAGAAGATTGCAGAACTAGGCATTGAAAATAGAATTTTTTTTTTGTAGACGTTCCAAAATATTTAACATTTCATGATTAAAATTTAACTAATTGGTTGAAGTTTGAACTTAATTGTTTAAAATATATCTTTTTGGTTAAAGATTCATCATATTAGTTCACAATTTTTCTCTTTTTTGAAAATTTATCTTTTTTTAGTTGAATACTGAAATACTTGTTTGAAGTGTAACAGTTTTGTTAATAACAATTTTTTTTTTTACCATTTATAATTTCAGCTGAAAATTTATATCTTTTGGTTGAAAATGTAATCTGTTTTGTTGATAATATTGTTTTGTTTGATAATATTGTTTTTCGTTAAAACATCAAACATTACATTTTTCGTGGAAGATTAATTTTTTGTAGTTGAAAGTTTAACTATTTGATTAAAAGTCGAACTAATTTGTTAAAAATTAATGTTTTTGTTTCAAGATTTATTTTTTGGTTGAGAAGATGACAATTTTGTTAAAAATCCGATTTTTTTTATAAAAAACTAAAAATTCAAGTGAAAATTTAATTATTCCAATTTTGTTAGAAAGCTAATCTTTTTAGTTTAAAATTCGTCTTTTTGGACTGAAAATTCATCTTTTTTGGTCGAAATTTGATCTTTTTTTATTAAAAATGCAACTTTTTGATTAAAATAAATCGATTTTTTTAAGGATTCTAATTTTTTTTAATTGTTCTTTTTTTGGCTAAGGATTAATTTTTTAACTGAAAATTGTTCTATTTAGTTTCTGGTTGAAAAATAATCTTTCAGAGTTGAAAATTTAATTTTTTTTGTAGAAATTATAGTTTCATGTAGAAAACTAATCTTTTTAGTTGAAAATTCATCGTTTTGGATTGGGAATTCGTCTTTTTTTGTTATTAAAAATGCAACCGTTTGATTAAACTCAATCAATTTTGTTTAAGGATTCTAATTTTTTCAATTTTTCTTTTTTGGCGAAAGATTAATTTTTTAACTAAAAATTGTTCTATTTATTTTTTGGTTGAGAAATAATCCTTTATAGTTAAAAATTTAATTTTTTTTGTATAAATTAGAGTTCTGTGTAGAAAACTAATCTTTTTAGTTAAAAATTCGTCTTTTTGGACCGAAAATTCATCTTTTTTGGTCGAAATCTGATCTTTTTTTTCAACAAAAATGCAACTTTTTGATTAAAATGAATCGATTTTGGTTCAGGATTCTAATTTTTCTTAATTTTCCTAATTTACATTAGACAGGGAATTTTACAAGCTTTCTAATTGTGTAAAAAATTTCATTTTGAATATTTTCCATTTTAAAAACTCACTTTTTAACCATTTTTTAGAATAATTTAATTTTAAATGTTTAAAATTTAAAATTTTGTTATTGTGAACGGATAAAATGACGGTGAATTTATTTTTTGAAACAAATTAAATAAGGAAATTTCTTCCTAATAAATTGAATAAAGTTACAAATAAAAAATTCCCTCTTACAATCCAGATTTGTTTGTTTTTAGTTTTTAGAGGCCATTAATTCTCTTTCGGAGAATAAATCTAATAACAAATATTGTACCACATTTTATATAAAAAAGACAGTTGAAATTGTTTTAAAAAATTTCAAACACCTAATATTTAAAAGTTTTATTATAATGGATGGTGAAATTGTTTACGTTTTTCATATTTGAAAATAATAACCTAGGGAGGTGAAAACGCGCCTCGCGTGCTGGATTCTGCTACAATGGAGTCCCGCTTTACCGGGTCCCGATATACCGAAAAAGGTGGTCCAAGGGGGCAAGAGAGAGGCACTTTCAAGGTCAGCCACAAGCAGGAAGGAGAAGAAGAACTGTTTGGAGACTCCCGATTTACCGTGAAGGCCATTGAGAATAACCCTGAACCGCCCGGAAAAGCGGGACTCCAGCGAAAGAACGGGAGGGGTAGTTGGGGAAGTAATGGAAGGAAGGTAGGGGAGTGTAGGTGAGAGAAAGGAAAGTAGGGGAGTGGAAACGAGTAGTGGGAAAGTGCGAGGGTGGAACTTGGGGTGGAGTGATAAGGGAAGGAAAGCGTTGGGGGAACAGTGGTGAGGAAGAAAGGAAATGGAAGGGGAGGTCGAAATAAGATCGGGTAGGATAGTTAAAGACAGGACATACTACTACAACTAAATTGGGCGTCCAATCGTCTTGCCTACTTTTTTCGTGGAAGAGAAGGTAAGTGAAAAGGAAGTGTGGAACGTGAGGAGAAGAGTTGGGAGTAGATGCAGGGGAATGGAGGAGAAGTGAGGGGAAGTCAGGAGATGAAAATTAGGGTGAGTGAGAATAGAGAAAGAACGGGGGAAAATTTATAATTGAGCGAAGGAAAAGTGAAGAGAGGGAAAGTAAGGGAGAAGAAGGGGAGTGAAGGAGTTGTAAAAAGAAAGGGAGAGGAATTGTAGCAGAAGGAGCTAAGGGAAGAAAGGGGAAGTAGGCGAAAGTAGAGGGTATGTTGGAAGGGTAGTATGTCTCGCGGTTTGTAGAAGCAGGAAAGAAGTGGATAAGAATAAAGGGAGGTGAAGTGTGGGAAGGGAAGTAAGGCTTAGAAAGCGACTTATGGATAAATCAGGAAAAGGAAACTGAAGGAAGTAAAGGGCACGATCAGATAGGACCGGACAGGGTAGGATTCGATAGGACAGGATAGGATAGAAAGAACTAATGTGTAAGTCCCTCCATCATGCCTTTTTCCCAGGAGGTGAAATGAAGAGAATCAGGAAAGGAAAGGTAGAAAAATATAGGTGGTAAATAACGGAGGAGTGGGAAGTAAGGGTAGGGGTAGCAAGGACGTGAGTATGAGTAGGGGTGAAGTAGTATGGAAGGGAGGGGTAGTCGACGAAATGTAGAAAGGAAAAGTAGATGTTAGATAAGTATGAGAATAGAGGGGAAGCAAAGGGAGAAGTAAGGAAAAGCAAAGTAGGGGAAGAGAGGGAAAGTAGGTGAATGGAAAAATAGTCGGGAAGGGAAAGTATGTGATCTGGAGATTTAAACTCCTCAGAGTTGCTAAACAAGGCAGAAAATCTCATAACTCTTAAAACTCTAGGGCACTTGCAACCGACTTTATTAGAAGCACTCGTGTTCGCTCGGACGAAAGGAAACCCTAATAAAAAAACCTTCTTAAGTGTAGCTGGTTACCAAAAGAGTTTACTGTTTTCCTAATTTTAGGCTTGAAATTCGGCTTGAATTGACTCATTACAATTTCACTATGACTCAGCCAAATTTCCCCTTTCTCCATCCACTTTCATTTCCATCATTTATTTTTCAGTTAAAGTGGAGTTGCTTTTATTTAGTGGTGTTGGTAGAAGTAATTTTGAAGCAAGGCAAGGTAAGGCAAGAAGCTCGTCAAAGGGAATAGCCCGTTTTCAACAAGTGAAATAAATCACGATTTGCGCCTCACGGCATACGCCATCAGACTGCCGAGTACCACCTCCTCCCTTTCGTGTTTTACAATTACGGTAGTTTTATGAGTTCTATCCCCAGCAGACTTCTGCCAACTTGTGATTGCGCAAGTTTCTGGTTTACGAGTGCGGACGGCCGAGCTATCTGTCGGTGATTCCCATTTTACGGTCACCGTACCATAAGTACACTGCACTACGCTGCCTGCTTGCATTCGTATGTAGATGCGAATGCCTTAGCTTCGCAGCTGCGTCTGTGTATCGGTAAATAAAAACACTGAAGAAAACACTGATGGGACATGGATTTAGGATTTATGGCTTTTCTACTTTTCGGAAATTGGGTTTGGATATAATTTTGGTTGTAAGGAAAATATTTTAGGTGGTGTTGGAAAGGTGGGGAAGTAGGGAGGAAGTAGAGAAAGGGATGTGAGGGAAGATAAGGGAAGGGAAATATGAAAAAAGATCATACAGGACAAGATATGAAAGGACAGGATAAAATAGGAAGAAGTGATCAGAGTAAGAGAGTGAAAGGCGAGGGGAATTAAGGTAAGTGATGGGAATCTAGGGGAGGAGAAGAAATAGAAGTGATGGAATAAGCAGCAGTGGAAGTGAGCGTAAGTGAGGAAAAGAAAAGTAGGAAATGGGAATAGAATTAAGGGACATAAAATTAGGGAATCGTAGGCGGTGTTGGGAAGGGAAGTAGAGATAATAAGGTAATACGTGGGGCAGTGAGGAAGTAGAGGAGGGGATGTCAAGGAATGTAAGGGAAGGGAAAGATTAAAAAAGATCAGACGGGATAAGACATGAAAGGACAGGATAGAATAGGAAGAAGTGGTCAGAGTGAGGGAGTGAGGGGGAGGGAAATCAGGGGAAGTGATGGGGATCTAGGGGGGGGGGGGGATTAGAAGAAGTGATGGGATGGGCAGTAGTGGAACTAAGAGTATGTCAGGAGAGGAAAAGTATAAAAGTTGATGGGATAAAGACTGGGAAAACACTAATGGGACACGGATTTAGGATTTATGGCTGCTCTAATTTTTGGAAATTGGGTTCGGAGTGTAGGTAAAATGAGGGGACGAGAAGTGGTAGTGTAGGAAATGAAAATGGAATTAAGGGACAAAAAATTAGAGAATTGTGGGTGGTGTTGGGAAGGGAAGTAGAGATGATGAGGTAATCTGTGGGGAGGTCAGAAGAAAGTAGAGGAGGGGATGTAAGGGAAGGTAAGGAAAGGGAAAGATTCAAGAAAATCTGACAGGATAAGAAATGGCAGGACATGATAGACTAGGAAGAAGTGGTGAGAGAAAGGCAGTGAGAGGTGAAGGGAATCAGGAGAAGTGATAGGAGGGGATCTAGGGGAAGTGATGGAAATCTAGGGGAGGAGAAGTAGTAGAAGTGATAAAATGGGCAGTAGTGGAAAAGAGACTAAGGTAGTTGAGGTATGTAGATGCGAATGACTTACCTTGGCAGCTACGTCTTTGTATTGCTAAATAACAACACTGAAGAAGACACTGATGGGGCATGGATTTAGGATTTATAGCTTGTGTAATTTGCGGAAATAGATCTCTAGTTTTTACACTGTAGGTAAACTTAGGGGACGGGAAGTGAGAGAGCGTGGGAAATTAATTGGTTCAAAATTAGTTTTTTTCATTGAAAATTAATTTTTTCAACTAAAAATGTAACTATTCAATTTTTCGTAGAAATTTTTCTTATTCTGATAGACATTTAATCTTTTTGTTTGATTTATATGATTGATTGGAAATTCAACTATTTCGTTGATAATTGATTTTATTTGGTTAACAACTTATTTCTACAACTTAAAATTAAAGTATTCTATCTTATGTTAGAAATTTATATTTTTTAGTTGAAAATTTATATATTTTGTTGAAAATTTGTCTGTTCTTGGTAAAAAAAAATTATAATTCTGGTTAAAAATTTAACAATTTGGTAGAAAAAGTTTTTCTATTGAAGATGCATTATTTCCGGTAATAGTTAATTTCTTTGGTTAAAAATTTAATCAATTTTGTTGAAAATGAATTTTTTTAGGATGTAGCTCTTTCATTTTTGCTAAAAATTTATCTTTTTTAGTTGAAAATTCACTACCTGCTTAAAAATTTTATTATTGTTTATAGCTATTTTTCTTAGAATGAAAGTAGAAATTCGCATTTTTGTTTCAATTTGTTACTTGATTTCAAGTTTTTGGGCAGAGCGAGGATATAATTAGTTGAAGTTAGGAGAAATATTTATTTAAATAATGTATAAATATAATTTATAACAAAATTCTAATAAAATAATGCTACAATTTTTTTTTTGATTTCGAACTTTTTTCATTTTCTAACTGAGGGAGAGGTAATATTTCATCAAAGTTAACAAAAATAATTGTTTTAACAATTAAATATTATTTCTAAATATCTTCTCTTATATTCGAGAATTTCTAGAAACTTGCGGATTTTTCCAAAATTTTTCTTTGGCTTTTTAATTATAAGCAATAATTAATTGTTTAAACAACTATTTTTTATTAACTTACGTTAATTATTACCTCACTAAGTGAATAATAGGCAAATAGTTAAAAATTTCAGAAAAAAACGCAACATTCTACCATTAGGCAAAGATAATATTGTTAACAATAATGATAAATTGTTTAAGCCATTATTTTTGTCAACATGAATTAATTATTACTTCACTCTGATTGAAAAATGGACACAAGTTAAAAAATTTAGAAAAAAACTGCAACAATCTAGTATAAATATAGAAGAAGATAGCCGTAGACAATATTAATTTGTTTAAACTATGTTTTCTATATTAAATCAAATATTAACTCGCTCCAAGTATTCAGAATTCAAGGCTTAACTAATTTTCAAAAATTAAGCTTGGAAATCAATTGTGGTAGAAAGGGCATCATCCAGATTTTTGCAGACTCTATTTATCTTACATGTCTCGCTGGCAATGAGTCTTAACCTTGTACAGGTTTCCCCTTAATCAACACACTAAAGGAGAATGTATTCAGAATTTAAGGCTTACCTAATTTTCGAAAATTAAGTTTGGAAATCAATTTTGGTAGAATGGCCAACATCTAGATTTTTGCAGACGCTATTTAACTTACATGTCTCGCTGGCAATAAGTCTTAACCTTGTACAGGTTTCCCCTTAATCAAAACACTAAAGGAAAATGTATTCAGAATTAAAGGCTTACCTTATTTTCGAAATTTAAGTTTGGCAATCAATTTTGGTAGAAATTGCTTTATCTGGATTTTCCCAGACGCTATTTAACTTACATGTCTCACTGGCAATGTGCCTTAACCTTGTACAGGTTTCCCCTTAATCAAACCACTAAAGGAAACACTATAGGAAAATGTATTCAGAATTTGAGGCTTACCTAATTTTCGGATATTAAGTTTGGAAATAAATTTTGGTAGAAAGGGCATTCTTTTGATTTTTGCAATGATCCTTAACCTTGTACAGGTTCCCCTTTAATCAAAACACCAAAGAAGACTCTAAAAGGACATGTCTTTAGATTTGTAGGCTGACCTAATTTTCGGAAATTAAGTTTGGAAATCAATTTTGGTAGAAAGTGCTTCATTTAGATTTCTGCTCATCCTATTTCACTTACATGTCTCACTGGCAATGAGCCTCAGAGTCATAAAATCGTATCGATTGGAATCCGATCCAGAAGAACCTATTTAAATCTTTAAATCTTGAATCCTGCATTGGCCGGATCAGTTAGGGTGTTAACGAAGTAGTTTGGTAATGAGGTGTGACACGAAGGTGGTATGTAGTTGGTGCTGGAGGGGTGCTTCAGACACCCTATGTAGACGTCTGATGGGGTTCGACGGATTTCCATTCTCTTCTGCGATACCCTCCGTACAGCAAAGGGGGTGAAAACGCATGGTCGAAAGGGTCGCGCCTGCGCCCTCTTCTCACCAACACCAGCTGACTCAACATCTATCTGCCTTTGACACGCACACAATGGAAGGAATCTTTTCAAATAGAGGTTGGATCGTGCACTGGAATGCGTTGCTTGCTTTCGTACCTCGTTTTTTGCCCCTTCAGCCCCACAAAGCTGCACAAGGCTTACAAGAAGCCCCGTAAGTTCGGAACGACTATTTCGTCACACTGTGCAAAAATACCCACCGGCACGATATAGGCTCTCCCTTTCTGGTGTACCTTCCGGGCACCACTTGTCGCACTTACGCTACACACGTCAGGAAAGCCGTGAAACACAACACCTCAGTACTAGCACCTCGTACGTGTCAAACCAGACGGCTGTGATAAGAAGTAATGCACGATCCGTAATTTCGTTAGGGTTAATACGACTCTTATCGAGGTAACTAATCCTTGAGATTAGGGATAAGAGATTGCATATTTACATCGTTGTTAGAACCCTCTGGCTTAAATTTAGAACTTCTGAGCTGGTTCGATATTCTGGGAAATGTATAACATTATCTATAAGGCGAGCCGAGTTATAATTAGGCTCTTTCTTTGATTTTGCAACTTCTGTTTAGAACCTACTTTAATACTATTTAAAGTTAGCCTCACTCGAGACTTGATCGTTGGAGAAAAATGGTTAGTTAAGGAACTTTTTCTTTGTATTGAAGCTTTTAAACAGTGTGCTGCAGGGCAATCGAATCGGATAATTTCTTTGGTACCAAATTTGGGCGTACTAGCATCAGTATGCAAACAAGAATGACAAAAATGGGTAAAAAAGTAAACCGCGAAAGGAAGCTGTTTTTTAAATGTTATTCCAAATAGAGAGATTTATTTAGAGCTGAGAAATAATTATTGAAATCATAAAAAAGTGATTGATGGTGTTAATAATAGTGCAGATGTTCAAAATACATCTTCCTCGAGGAAGTTGTATCTAACTGAAATTTAAGACACCTTCATGGGTTTTCGAAGGTCTCGTCATTTAGAAGTGAATTCGGTAGTCCAGATGTTTAAAAAACATCTTCCTCGAGGAAGTTGTGTTCGTAACTAAAATTTCAAAAGACGCTGATTGGTGTTTGAAGGTCTCGGGAAAAATGTATTTTCAATATCTGGACTACCGGGTTTACTTTCAAGAGCTAATTGACCTTAGAAAAATGGTTAGGGTGAATGAAATTTCAGTTTTAAAGGCACCTTCCTTGAAGGAGATGTATTCTGAACACCTGAACTATCAGGCTTACTTTTTAGAAGGACAAGGCCTTGGAAAAATGATCAGGGTGCCTCCTACTTCAGTTCTGAATGCACCTTCCTCGAAGAAGATTTATTCTAAATACCTGGACTACCAGGTTCACATCTTAGAATAACAAGACCTTCGAAAAATTATCAGGGTAGCTAAATTTCATTTCTGAACGACCTGCAGTTGTCGATTTTTGAAAAACATTTCTATCTGCTAAATGCAAGTTCTGCAAATGGATAATCGATGCTTGATCGAGATTCACTGACATTTGCAAACAAACAGCCAAGGGCAATCATCATTCGGGTTGGAGGATTAAATAATTTCATAGTGTGTTGAAAAGGTGAAATTTTATTAAAGATGACTGATCTCGAAATTTAAATCAAGTTGATCATGAATAGAGATATCAAAACGTTCACTGTGAAAACTAGGATTCGATTTAGGACTTAAATCGGTATTAAAACAGTTCATGGAACAAAAAAATTGCACTTCAGTTTGATTCACTAACCTAACAAAATAAGGACGATTTGTGGATTAAAATAGGCTCGAAAAGAGAATCATGTGTCAACACGTAATTTAATTCAAGGAATTTAAGGAATTCACGGAATCAATGAAATTCAAGGAATTTATCAAATTCACGAAATTCATGGAATTCAATGAATTCGCGGAATTCATGGAATTGAAGGAATTCACAAAATTTATTAAATTCACGGAATTCATGGAATTCAAGGAATTCATGGAATGAAAGGACTTCATGGAATTCAAGGAATTCATAGAATTCAAGGAATTCATGGAATTCATGAAATTCAAGGAATTCATGGAATTCAAGGAATTCATGCAATTCCAGGAATTCACGCAATTCACTGAATTGACCAAATTCGCGGCATTTAAGGAATTTATGGAATTCACAAAATTCATTTAATTGCGGAAATTCGCGAAATTCATGGAATTGAAGAAATTTGCGATATTTAAGGAATTCATGGAATTCAAGAAATTAATGGAATTCATGGAATTCACAGAAGTTAAGAAATTCACGGAATTGAAGGAATTCAGTCAATTCATGAAATTTAAGGAATAATGGAATTCAAGGTATAATGGAATTTAAGGAATTCACTAAATTCAGGGAATTACTGAAATTCAATGAATTCACAGAATTAATGGAATTCAATGAATTGACAGAATGAAAGAAATTCACAAAATTCGTTGAATTCGTGGAATTTAAGGAATAATGAAATTCACGGAATTCATTAAATTCGTGGGATTCACGGAATTCATGGAATAAATGGAATTCATGGAATTTTCGGAATTCATGGAATGCACGGAATTATTCACGGAATTTATGGTAGTCATGGAATTCACCAAATTCAAGGAATTTAAGAAATTCATTCAATTCAAAGAATTCATGGAATGCAAGGAATTTCTGTAATTTAAGGAATTTATGGAATTCATGGAATTCCCAGAAGTTACCAAATTCACGGAATTGAAAGAATTCAGTAAATTCATGAAATTTAAGGAATAATGGCATTCAAGGTATAAAGGAATTTAAGGAGTTCGCGAAATTCACTGAATTAATGAAATTCAATGAATACACAGAATTAACGGAATTCGCAAATTTATGGATTTCACGAGATTCCAGAAGTTCACGGGATTCATGGAATTCATTGGATTCGAGGAACTCGCGGAATTCACAGAATGAAAGGAATTCGCAAAATTCATAGTCTTCGTGGAATTTAAGGAATAATGAAATTTATGGAATTCGTGGAATTCGTGGAATGCACGGAATTCATGAAATTCATGGAATTAATGGAATTCATGGAATTCATGGAATTCACCGAAGTTACGAAATTCACGGAATTGAAGGAATTCAGTGAATTCATGAAATTTAAGGAATAATGACATTCAAGATATAATGGAATTTAAGGAATTCGCGGAATTAATTAACTTCAATGAATTCACAGAATTAATAGAATTCGCGAATTTATGGATTTCACGGCATTCGAGATGTTCACGAAATTGATGGAATTCATTGAATTCGAGCAATACGCGGAATTGATAGAATGAAAGGAATGCACAAAATTCATGGAAATAATGGAATTTAAGGGGTTCACGCAATTGACTGCATTTTTGGAATTCACCGAATTCTCGGAATTTACGGAATTCAAGGAATTCATGGAATATAAGGATTAATAAAATTTACGGAATTCATGGAATCCGTGGAATTCACGGAATTCATGGAATTAACGAAATTCATGGAATTATCGGAATTCATGGAATTCGCGGAATTTATACAATGCACGTAAATATTCGTGGAATTCATGGAATGCATGGAATTCACGAAATTCATGAAATACACGGAAATCAAGTAATTGAAGGAATTTACGGAATTCATGTAATTAAAGGAATTCACGGAATTTATGTAATTGAAGGATTCTATCATGGCCAACGGCCATACCACGCTGGAAGCACCAGTTCCCGTTAGATCACTGAAGTTAAGCATTGTTGGGCGCGGTTAGTACTTGGATGGGTGACCGTCTGATACTACTGCGTTGCTGTTGGCGGTCGTGGGTGTGGTGAGCCCATTTACTACAAATCCACCTAAAAAACACTACCCGAATCGGGTAGTGTCACGCTTACCCCTAAAGGATCGCCGAAAGGGAAATAGCTTAATGATATGAAGGAATTCAATAAATTTATGGAATTCGCGGAATCCATGAAGTTCAAGGAATTTGAGGAATTCGAGAAATTTATGGAATGCAAGGAATTCATAGAGTTTACGGAATTCATAGAATTCAAGAGATTCAGGGAATTCACGAAATTCGCGGAATTAATGGAATTCGCGTAATTCAACGAATTAATGAAATTCAATTAATTCACATAATTAATGAAATTCGCGAAATTTATGATTTTAAGGAATTCATGGAATTCGCGACATTCACGGAACTCATGAAATTTACTGAATTCGCGGAATTGATAGAATTGAAGGAATTCACGAAATTTATG
This sequence comes from Andricus kollari, assembly GCA_932074435.1. Lineage (NCBI taxonomy): Eukaryota > Metazoa > Arthropoda > Insecta > Hymenoptera > Cynipidae > Andricus > Andricus kollari. The sequence continues at coordinate 4,572 of CAKNWW010338412.1, read as the reverse complement.
GAATTCACGGAATTCATGAAATTTAAGGAATTCCCGCAATTTACCGAATTTTCGGAATTCACTGAATTTTTGGAATTCACTGAATTCTCGTAATTCACTGAATTCTCGTAATTTATGGAATTCGCGGAATTTACGAAATTCACGTAATTCATGGAATTCATAAAATTCGGAGAATTCATAGAATGCAAGGAATTCGTGGAATTCTTGGAATTCACAGAATTCATGTAATTGAAGGAATTCAAGAAATTTATGGAATTCGCAGAATTATTGGAATTTAAGGAATTCACGGAATTTATGGTATTCATGGAATCTACCAAATTCACGGAATTTCCGGAATTCGTGCAATTGAAGGAACTCGCAAAATTGATGGAATTCAAGTAATTCGCGACATTCACGGAATTAATGGAATTCACAGCATTCATGGAATTCACGTAATTCGTAATAATATTGAACTTTGCAACAATTGAAACAATGCACCCTCTGAATCAATTTCGTTCGCTATCTCGCATCATTTATCAATCTGAAGCTAGCAAACTAAACAAGACAGAAACTGATACCATCCATTTGCCCCATCAACTACATACCTGCTAGTTTTGTGTGAGCAGCTCGACCTAAAGTAGAACTACAATGATTGCCAGTACAGTTTTACAAAATACATCTATCATCTATCTTTTTGATGAAATTCCAGCAATTCCATCTAAAATAGAGCAAAACGTCAAAGCTAATCAGATAAAGGGTACCAGGAAGAGCGAAACAGTTGAACAAATGCATAGCTCTCGCAGCGGGAAATGTGTGGGAAACCGCGTCGCGTCACCTATAATTTGATTTAACGTCAGTGTCCAGGAGAAATACATACGTGTGAGTTGGCGGGTATCTACTCGTGATGTCAACGTCAAAGTGTAGATAGAGATTCGCACGTCGGTACTAAATCGTGAATACGCGAAAAGGCATATTGCCTATCGGGTGGCTCTGAATCCGGTAGCATTGCCTCGTAAAGTGAAAGCTCACTCGCGTTCACAGTTTCGCGTTTTACGGTCGTGTTGGATAATTGGGAAGATTCGAAATGAACGAGCGGCTCGTTACTTTATGGAGGTCCCAAACCCGAATCGACCGCCCTTTTATGTATTCGGGGGAAGCCAAGACAAAGCCGGGACTGAAATATTATACCGGCATATTTCCCGCTTGTCATAATTCGCGCGTTTTATAGCTTGTAAATTGTTGCTAAATTAAATTTTTGGAATGATTTATGGTTTCTTTAAACAATTTAGGTAGACGTTAACATGAAAAGAGCCCTTGCGGCGGGTCCGAGATTAGTAAATACTAGCTTCGAGTTGCGCGCAAAAATGTTGAAGTCGAAACAATTTTCATAAATCTTGACAACTAAACTCGCTGTATTTATCTAGTTATTAGAAAGTATTATTCTTCCTTTTTTTAAAGCTCAAGATATTCAGAAGTTGAAATTTTTTAATTTTCATTTCAGAAAAGATTTTGAGGAAAAATGTTAAAAAATAATTTAAGTAAAAAGGCACATGCATGAAAGATATTTTGATGTGGCTAATGACAGGAAGACAAACAGGAAAAAATTGCTCAAAGAAAAGCTTCATGTCTTCAAAAAAACGAAATTTCCACACTTTTAAAAATGTGGAGAAAAAAAAACACACATGAAGACAGCAAATTTTCATTTTCCATTTACGCGATTCGCAGAATTTACGAAATTCGCAGAATGTACGAAATTTTCAGAATTTACGAGAATCGAAGAATTTACGAAATTCACGGAATTTACGAAATTCACGGAATTCATGGAATTTAAGGAATTCAGGGAACTCAAGGAATGCACGGAATTTATGCAATTCGTGGAATTCACAGAATTCAAGGAATTAATGAAATTCAAGGAATTCACAGAATTAATGGATTTCGGGAAATTTTCGGAATTCACTGAATTCTAGGAATGCACGAAATTCAAGGAATTCATGGAATACACGGAATTTACGAAAGTTTCAGAAGTTACCAAATTCATAGAATTTACGAAATTCGCAGAATTTACGAAATTGACGGAATTCACGAAATTCAAGGAATTCATGGAATTCATGGATTTTAAGAGATAATGGGATTCAAAGAGTTCATGAAATTGAAGGAATTCACGAAATTTATGGAATTCAAGGAATGCGAGGAATTGATGCAATTCATGGAATTCACAGAAATCAAGGAATTAATTAAATTGAAGGAATTCACAGAATTAATGGATTTCGGGAAATTTTCGGAATTCACTGAATTCTCGGAATGCATGAAATTCAAGGAATTCATGGAATTCGCGGAATTCACGAAATTCACAGGATTTACAAAATCCACAGAATTTACGAAATTCGCAGAATTTACGAAATTCGCAGAATTTACGAAATTCGCAGAATTTACGAAATTTGCAGAATTTACGAAATTGACGGAATTTACGAAATTCACGGAATTGATGGAATTGACCGAATTCGTGGAATTCAAGGGATTCATGGAATTTAAGGAATTCACGAAATTTATAGAATTCAAGAAATTCACTGAATTTTCGGAATTCATGGATTTTAGGAAATAATGGAATTCGAAGAATTCATGTAATTGAAGGAATTCACAAAATTTATGAAATTAAGGGAATGCACGGAATTCATGCAATTCATGGAGTTCGCAGAATTCAAGGAATTAATGAAATTCAAGGAATTCGCAGAATTAATCGATTTCGGAAAATTTTCGGAATTCACTGAATTCTCGGAATGCACGAAAATTCAAGGAATTCATGGAATACACGGAATTTACGAAAGTCTCAGAAGTTACCAAATTCATAAAATTTACGAAAACTGACGCAATTCACGAAATTCACAAAATTAATGGAATTCATGGATTTTAAGAGATAATGGGATTCAAAGAGTTCATGCAATTGAAGGAATTTACGAAATTCATGGAATTCAAGGAATGCACGGAATTGATTAAATTCATGGAATTCACAGAAATCAAGGAATTAATTAAATTCAAGGAATTCACAGAATTAATGGATTTCGGGAAATATTCGGAATTCACTGAATTAATGGATTTCTGGAAATTTTCGGAATTCACTGAATTCTCGGAATGCATGAAATTCAAGGAATTCATGGAATTCGCGAAATTTACGAAATTCACAGAATTTACGAAATCCACAGAATTTACGAAATTCGTAGAATTTACGAAATTCGCAGGATTTACGAAATTGACGGAATTCACGAAAATCACGGAATTAATGGGATTCACGAAATTCGTGGGATTCACGGATTTTAAGAGATAATGGGATCCAAGGGATTCATGGAATTGAAGGAATTCACAAAATTTATAGAATTCAAGGAATTCACAACATTTATAGAATTCAAGGAATTCACTGAATTTTCGGAATTCATGGAATTCACGGAATTTAAGAAATTCATGGAATCCATGGATTTTAAGAAATAATGGAATTCGAAGAATTCATGGAATTGAAGGAATTCACGAAATTCATGGAATTAAGGGAATTCAAGTAATGCACGGAATTCATGGAAATCACAGAATTCAAGGAATTAATTAAATTCAAGGAATTCACAGAATTAATGGATTTCGGGAAATTTCCGGAATTCATTGAATTCTCGGAATGCATGAAATTCAAGGAATTAAGGGAATTCGTGGAATTTACGAAATTCTCAGAACTTACCGAATTCACAGAACTTACGAAATTCGTAGAATTTACGAAATTCGTAGAATTTACGACATTCGTAGAATTTACGACATTCGTAGAATTTACGAAATTAACGATATCCACGGAATTAATGGAATTCACGGAATGCGTGGGATTCATGGATTTTAAGAGATAATGGGATACAAGGAATTCATGGAATAGAAGGAATTCACGAAATTTATGAAATTCAAGGAACTCACTGAATTCTCGGTATTCATGGAATTCACGGAATTTAAGAAATTCACGGAATTAATGGATTTTAACAAATAATGGAATTCGAAGAATTCATGGAATTAAAGGAATTCACGAAATTTATGGAATTTGGTGAATTCAAGGAATGCACGGAATTCCTGCAATTCATGGAATTCCTGCAATTCATGGAATTCACAGAATTCAAGGAATTAATGAAATTCAAGGAATTAATGAAATTCAAGGAATTCACAGAATTAATGGATTTCGGGAAATTTCCGGATGTGATTTTTTACAAAAATCACATTTTTTAGTAACAAAAATCTATTCAAAAAAATTGTATATTAAAAGCCTTAATATTCAGTTTTAAATTTAATAATTTCAATTGTGAATATAAAGCGATTTCGAATTGAAAAGTTTAAACATGTGCAATTTCAAAATCCTATATAGGCATTTTCAAATTTAATAATTGTGGATCTAAAATTAAAGCAATTTCGATCTGAAAAAACTTAACATTTCGACGTTAAGTTGAAGATTTAAACAAATAAATCACTTAAAATTGAAAAATATTTCATTGGAAAATTTAGAAAATTCTCAAAATAAAATTTTTTTAAATAGTTTTTTAATTTCTAAGGTTCAGTTAAGTTTTTCATTTCAAATTT
>CAKNWW010338411.1:0-11811 GCA_932074435.1 Andricus kollari | reverse complement strand
TTGGTAAAGAGGTCGAAGAAGATAGACGGGGATATGCGAGGGATATGCTGGCGTAGAGAAAAGGGAATCGGAAGAGATAGGCGTAAATATGGATTAAAAATAAGATAGAATGAAGTAATGCTTGATGAACAATTGATAGAAAGATATACAGGTGGAATGTGGATAGACGAGGAATAGGCTAAAATAAATAAATTGAGGAGTAACCGAATAAAATATGCTGAATGCATTCATGATGATTCCTCAACAATTACACGGGAAACTGTTGGTCGTAAAACTTGGTATTATAACATTTATGTTAACATGAGTGCGATGGAAATCTAGGATATAGCCAAAAAAGTAGTATTAATTGGTGTTAAAAGTAGTGAAAGAAATTAACGAACAGAATAAAAGACAGAACCCACTGAAATGATAAGTTTTTCACTTGATAATAAGGCGAAGGAACAAATATCGTTAGAAAATGTATTTTTCTTATCAAAATAAAATTTTCTCAAATGTTTAAGTAATTATGGTTTATATATTATAACACAGTTGGGAAATGCTAGACGTACACTCAACTCCCGATATAAGAACCTTCAGTAAAACTTGACAAACAGCATGAGGGCAGTAATCTCAGCGCGTTAGTTGCATCAGGTTGTGTCATGCGTCCAAATCCAACAGAAATAGTTCATGCGACCCTGCCTGTTTACGTTTCGATTCTCCCGAATTAGGATAAAAGCCACTGCAAGCTATTCCTGAAACCCTTCGTATATCGCACGTATATCAACAATAAGTACAACTTTTCTATCTCAATTGTATTATTAAAATAAAAATCAGTAGAACATTTTGAACAATCTTATTTTTATAAGAAAATATATCCACTATGTAATATGTATGTAATAAGAATTAAGAAAAGCAATACACACTTTGCAATGATGAAAACTTTTCTTCTCATCCAATTCCGTCTTTTTTCTTTTTGTCAATTGCTCACAGTACTTTAACAACCTCTTAAACTGAATGATATTGTGCTTCTTCAAGATTTCGTGGACTATGATTTTGCCCCTGCAATATATTTTCACGCAATTTTTACTCTGATCGAAAATTCGATCGAACATGAAACCGGTAATTTTTCAGAACCATAAATATTTGTTTGCATCTCTTCCTTTAAATTTTTAATTTCGAATTTTTTATGTGTAAACATCTTAGACAGCAATATGTATGTTTGCGTAATCTTTGTGAAATCTTGAAACACTGTAAAACTAGAGATATCTTTTTTTATGGCCGTTTCTATACCGGATAGCTTTTAAAACACTAATCGAATTGGATTCTACACGGAAAGAGAAATGGTAGATCTGAGCGCTCCGCACTCAGCGAACTAAATGCTCTGTATACGCAGACGGCTAACTGCCCGCTGTAGGAGAGTGGCGGCGCTAGTTGCGGTGAAACGCGCGCCAAACGTTCGGGCAGATTTTCTGCCCTGCTCTCGGAGTATTGTCAAACCGACGCTCCGGCAGGCTAGCATTTACACGTAATATGCTACGCATATAGTTTGAGCGCCGAACAGTCGACTAACTTGAGCAGCGATTCTTCTCTCGTTCGGGCGGATTAGCTGCCCGTCAGTCAGGCGAGTGAACGAACCAGCCTACTAGCAGCGCCAGCCTCCAAACAAGTGAGCGCGCGAACGAACATTCGTCGAAGCATCTAAACTGCCCAGTACGGAGCGCTCAGATCTACCATTTCCCTTTCCGTGTACTTTAGCACACGTTTTAAGGCACCAAAAAAGAAAAGTGAAGTTCGTTAACCAGCATTTTTTAATCAACCGTGTGCAACCAAAAAAGATTGAAAATTTTTTTATGAATCACTGACTCATAGGATGCATAGTTTTTGTTTTAATCATAAAATATACCATTAAGGCCATGTAACGAGTATAGCAGCTGATCAAGTCAGTCCTCAGATCAGTATTTTTTCACCCATATTTAAAAATAAAAGTTGAAATAACGCGGAAATATTTTCGGAAAATATTCATAAATATTAAAGGACCGTTTGTGGTAAGGCACAGAGTTGGGGGAAGAAAAAAGTTTATATATGAAAATCATAAATATTGACCGATGCATTTGGGCTTCACGGTAGATGTTTGACTTCTATCTTTCTCTGTCGGTATAGAAGAAGTTCGTTGCTGGTAACCTTTTTTTTTTTGTTAGGCTGCAGGTGGCGCCAGGTGTGATCGATTTGATTTCAAAATTATCACAAGCTACAGGTTTGATATCAATCCAACTAATGGAAAAAATGGCAGATACCATAATTTCTTAAAAATGTTGCGATTAGAATGAAACTCAGTTTCACAAAGCTTTTCAGGTTACAGAATTCCAATATAACCTCAAAATTAAAAAATCGAAACATGCAATATGGATATGCATGCAATCCATGAAACATATAGTTTTGTAATATTTTTGAGGTTATAAAATTAAAATCTAACCACCGAAGAAGAGCAGAGCCGTGAACTTTATTGCCTCCACTTTCATTTTCCAAGTTTTCAGGCCAATATATTATTTCGTTTGGATATAAGTTGGGAAAAATACATGTAATTTAGACGAAATAATAATCATACAATCTGTTTTACCCACAGACCCGTGGAAGTACGAAGTTGTCTGCTTGCTGCGATAGTGCTGCTCTGAGACAGCAAATTTTTCCAATTAGTAATTAAACCATTTTTTTCTCAATTATAAATATTTTGGACCCAAGCCGCCTTCCTTCGAGCCTTCTGATTACCGTGCTAAAATTTCAAAACGATATCTCATTCCGTGTGGACGTAAGATTACAATGGAAAGTTTCGATAATACATTTTTTTTTTCAAAATTTCCACCGAAAAAGAGTAGAGCCGTAAACCTTAGTGCCTCCTCTTTCATTTCCCAAACCTTGAGCGCGATATCTTATTTATTTTGGACGTAAGTTTACAATGAAAAATTGAGGACTAGCTTGGTCACGTGACCCACTCGTTACATGGCCTTAAAATAAAAAAATTAAATTTTCGAAAAAACAACACAAGCTACGAAAAAATAAATAGACAACAGTTGTTCACCCAAATAGATATAAACATTTTTTGTTATTTATTTTTGGATAGAACTTGTAGTTTTTGTTTTAATCGTGAAACATAAAATAGAAAATAAAAGAATTACATTTTTGGAAAAACGACACAAGGTATAAACAAAAAATTAATACATAAGAGTTGTTCATCCGAAAAAGGTGTACAAGTTTTCCATGAATAGGTTTTTTGATATGACGCCTCTTTTTTGTTTTAATTGTGAAAAATTAAAATTAATAAAAAATTACATTTTTGGAAAACGACACAAGATGCAATAAAATGTTAAACAACACATTTTTTGTGGTATGTGCTCTTTTTTAAATTATAAAAACAAGAAAATGACCATTCGTCTGTTTTAATACCAATGCATATTATGAATTTTAATAATATACATTTATAGAAATTATACATTTTTCAGGGTAGCTGATAATAAAAATTAATGCGAAATAAGGAACAGATATTAAATTAATCGTGAAGAATAAAATGTATACTTTATTTTGCAATATCTGAATAAGCCGTCTCAGACCGTGTCACATAAATAAATATAATACGGTAAGACCACCAATTCTTAGCACCTTAGCCCAATTTTTGGCATGCCAAAAACCGAAGTGAATTTAAACATAATAATAAAATCTATTATCTAAGAAATAAGAGAAAGATGCCAACAGGAAGAAGTTGTACTATATTACAAGAAGTGGTTTTCTTACTCTAGACATTTGATATAATAGAGTTGAACATATTGTAGAAAAGTTCGCATTTTGAACAAAATCAAGTGCGAAGCACAAGACACGTGATGAGGATGTGCTCGTTAAAGACGAAGGAGCTTTAACAAAAGAGAATTCACAATCGCCAAATTACAGTCTTCGATGCTTTGACCTTGAATTTAAAAGGTTCTGTGCACAAATGTTGGAAAGTACAAAATCCGAGCGCGCAGCGCACGGTAAATTCATTATCGAGCGCAAAGCTTCAATTTCTATTTCAATCTCAATTTCAGTTTATTGAATTCCAACAGCAAATGCCAATTCCAGGGTTCACCATTGTTAATATAAATGGGATAGATTCAAAGTCACAGCATACTCAGCATAACTCAACTCACTATCTACCTACTCAGTACACAATTTTAAGCTAGTGTTAGCTAGAATGTTTTCCTGTGTCTTAAACAGAAACGGGTGGAACAGGCTTAAATTGTTTGTCCTGAAACATTTAATGTTGAGCATCTCTAAATGAAAACATAGAAATCGGTTAAGAATTTTCAGCTGTAGTGGATTATCAGCAGTAAATTCCCGATCCGGCCCACAGTGTGACCGGGTTTGGCTTCATTAAAATTTAGCACCATCCTAACTGAAGCAGTTTTTATAATTTTCTTACAGATTGAGTTTTATGCAGGGAAAACTGAATTGTTACCGTATTAAAAATGTGTGTACATGGAAAACTTACTACACTTCTATACACTGTCACAATGATGAGTGATTAACTATAAAAAATTTAAATCTAAATATTGTATACATTTACGATCAGTTAAATATTTATCAGTATACTCCCTGAAAAAGACGTCACCAAGAAAATTTTAATGGTGATATATTTTATAGGCAAGCAAGGATTTACAATATGTCTTCGCTAAGGCGATAAATTAAATATGTCTTCCAATTCACTTTTATGATGGTTTGCACCATTAAATGTTACATTCAAGGATTAAATAAGAAAACTACTCAAAATTTTTTTTTTCCATTACGCTATTAAAAAATTGTAACGAATTACCGTTTCCACTACTGGCCAATTGCTCTTTTCATGTAGCACGTTACTTCTGAATTTGTTATTACACATTATGTTAAACCTCAAAACAAAATGATCGTTTTTAATATATTATAGAATTTACATTTGACACCCGTTTTATCAGTTATTTATTAAGAAACAAATAATACATTTTTCTACAAGATTATTTATTTCTTAATTCTCAAAAAGTAGTTTTCAGCTTGGCGACTTTCGTATATCAACAGGGAGAATCGAAGTTTCTTTTCACTGCGATATCCATTAGCCGTATAATGGATATGCAGGGTTCACATTGGCGTATATCTCGGTGGCTGTTATCGCGATTCGTCGCTTCCGACTTTAATTTAAATAAAAATACTCCACCAAAAGAAGCGTTTCAGAAGTTTCTCGAAAAGAAGTATATCTTCGAGCTTAGACATAGAGCTGAGGTTGGTTCGCTAGGGGAATTCAATCTCGTTAAAAACATTAGAGATCTTTTACTGTGTTGGTTTATCTGGCTAAGAAGACGGGATTGAGTCAAAGAATTGTTCTGGGAAGGCGATGTTCTGTGGGAATTTATTTATAGATAGATGTTTTCCCCTTGAAGGTTCAACTCGACACTAGGAAAGATTTGAAACAAAAGTTCCAGGATTTATGATTTGGATCTGTGAGCTTTCTAGTAATTAAAAAATTGTCTGAGTGAGGTTATATTCAGGATATGCATTGATGAATGCAATGGAAAATAGTGAAAAAATTAGGTTAATTCAGATCATTATTTAATTTTTAAGGTGAAAAGTTTATTTTGGTTGATTCTTATCTATTATGATAGTTGCAAGAAAATCCTTGAAGTTTGCAGTATTTGGCTCCAAATTTATGAAAACGTTGATAATATTGATCTTTTGATTCTTTCGAAGGATGCTAATAGGTCATAAATAGATAAAGTTAGTTGTCTACAAATAAAATTATTATTTTCATTCTATACTCAAGCGGGTAATTCGGGGCGGACAACTATTTTAATGCGAAAGTGTCGAAATTCTGGAAATTTCATCCTTATAGCTTTTGTCTCTCATTATACGCGAGACAAAACCTCCAAGTTTAATAAATTTACGCAGCAGCAAAACCAGGCAGGATAACTTCGTGCAGGAAGACTTCTTAGAAAGGTTAATAATTAACTACTTTAACAAACTTAAGTTCAATTATTACCATACGTATCGAGCAAATAAGATGTCGACCTAAGTGTTCCATATTACTTTACTACAATCTACCTTATATTTAACTTATAATTATGTGCTTTATGGAACTATGTTTTTCAATAAAATGTTAATAAAAACATTTTTTTTTTCTAATTTACTAAACAGAAACAGTTATCAGTAGGTTTCATTTCGTTCGTGCAAAGTTCAGTTCTAAGGCAACTCTACAAAAATTTCGTCAGTTTGAAAAAGAAATAAAAAATAATTTCACTGCATTTAAAAAATATCCCAGTGCAGCTAATCTATTTGATTATTAATTATTTAGATTATTTTTTTTTCCTAATGAAAATTATCATAAAGATAATTTGTAAATCTGGTTAAAATCTACTAAAACTAACGATCAAAACTTACGAATTTCTTAAAAACAAAAATTGCATATTTTTAAAAATGATCTAATTTTTCGAATTTTGGTTTAATCGAAAAATTGCAATGGGATAGTTTCCACATATATTTGATATCTCATTAAAGATTAGATTGAAATTTTTCAATTTATTAGAAAAATATGGTAGTTTTTTCTATTATTTTCAAATTTAAAAAATGTTTGAAACCATATAACTTTTTTAATTTTCATCGAAATTAAAAATTCCATAAGATTATTGTCAAGTCCTTTTGCCATATACTAGAAACTTCGACAAACATTTCTAAAACTCTTTAAAAAATGTTTTTTTAAATTTCGAAAATTCTCTTTTTGAATTTTGGTCTAATCGAAAAACTGCATTTGGATAGTTTCAAAATATTTTTGATATCTTGTAAAAATTTTGATTACAAAGTCCTTACCTACCAAAAAAAAAATAGTTTTTTCTATTTTCTTTTAATTTGAAAAATTTTGAAATTGCTGCAAATTTTTTAATTTTGGTAAAAAATAACTGGTTAACGATTTCAACCTTCATTTTGGGACCCTAAAATAGTGAAACAAAGGATGACTCGATTGGACAAATACTTTAAAATTTAGCATGGCTACAACATTCAGGTAACAAGGACACACATTCAGATATTCATACAGGCATGCATACATACAGACAAACATCGAAAAAATGTTATGATTTTCGGACTCTTCGAGTGCCAAAACGCAAACATCCATTAAAAATTGGAGATCGAACATTCGACAGATTACATTACACTCTCATTAATGAGAATGTAAAAATTCAAGGAACTAAATATACAAAAGCTTGCTGAGTACTAATTCTCTGCACCATGCGGCAATGATTATATTGAATGAAATTTCCCGTGTGGAAAAATTTCGTGGCAGTCTTGAATCATGCTAAAGCCAGCACAGTTTTTCTCGAGCCTGTCTATTCACGTAATGCCAACCTGGCGCTACACTGGGGCTGTCTAGTTTTGCTACCTGTTTGATTTACACCTTTCTGCTGTATAATCCCAGTCTTGGCGCTATCTAGGAGTTCGTTACGAATTTGAATATATGAAGATTGTCCAGATTTTAGCTAGTTTATAGACATAATCACTGTTTGGACTTAAATAAAATAGCAGAAGTGAATTCAGAAAATAATAATTTTTGAATAAAAGATTTAGGAAATTACAATAAATAATTGCATAAATAATCAAGTAATATTTAAATATACACTATTACATTATTAAGATAATAAACAATAATGATTGAAAGTAACTGAAATCCTATTATGCGAACTGTATTCTTAACAACGATTTTTGTTAAACAATGTTTGAATACATTTTTTTCAATTGACTTATGTAGTAAAGTTCTAATAAATTCCAAAAAATCAAATTTTAACATAAATGATTTATTTAATTTATTTTAATTATTTATTTGTTGTGTAAATGAAAACTAAGCCTAACGTATTAATTATTTAAAATAATAAACCTGTATTATTTCGTAACCTAATCGCAAGTATTACCATACAAACTTTATTATTTTCAATGGTTTACTTACACATCAAGCACTTTTAATATTTAAAAATTGTTCATGTTTTATTGAAATAAATATTACAATGTAATGAATTGAAACTATAACTAACTTCATATACGACAAAAATGAAAAAGAATTTAAATTTTAGATGGCCGAGTGTGTTAAGGTGACGGGATAAAGTTACAGCAACATAATATGAAGTTACATCAAAAGTTCGACACCCTGCGTATGTACAAGATTTGTGGCAACTCACTTTTTTATTTTTTTGTGTACGAAAACTTTTTTTTACAATTTTAATTAACTTCAAAATCTATATATTAGACTTTTATGTGATAAAAAATTATTATATTATTTAATTGTTAATTATTTCTAATCAAAATAGACGATATGTCTAGAAACTAGTCGAGCCGAGCGTTACATACCAGTCTAGCCACTGGACAGTCAACCTGGGGCGCGCCAGAGACGACTCAAGGCGGACAAGACAGAAACAGTACAGCGCCACGATATTTTTCCACACGGGTTAGGTATAATGAATAGCGTGTGGTCGGATGAAAGAAACAGGCTACCTGCAGATCAAGCAAGAGCAGTCCTTTGTGTTAGAGAAAAAATAAGCATGAATACTATTTTATGCAAGTTCTACGCGAATAAATTATAGTTTAAGTGATATATACATTGATTTCAAATTTTGAAGTAGAAAAATGTAGGGTGGGTACACCAAATTTCGTCCGCGTACCTAATTTGGTCCGCTTGGACATAATTAGGCACTCTAATGATGGATTTTTCAATGCCGATTGGTGGTGATATGTAGCTTAGTAATCTGATAGACTTTGATGTTGATGGTAGAAATTTGGTGTCATTGTCACACATCAAAGTTTTTAGAGCACGACGAATTTTCGCAGACGTCAGTTTGGTAGAATGATAATCGCCACAGTAAATATATTTTCTAGTTAACAGTCATTAGATATATGCTGAAGGGCTTATAATGCAGTTTCTTAATATGCGTTAATTTGATGGCATTCGCTGGCGTGGTCTAGTGTAGCCGTCTATATAGTGAAAGCGCACGAATTCCTATCATCCCCCACAAGTGTTCCCAATTTCGGATGTTTGAAAATATAAGCCAGTTGAAATAAAAATTAACGGAAACGTAAAAGTTACAAGAGTGAATTATTTTTCGTCGGGTTTGAAGACAAAATTTATGAAACGAATAAAAGAATGAAAGTAACAAATTCATCTGCAATAGATACTTTGACTAATAGCTTTTTAAGGGTTTTCTTCCATTTTTGGATTAATACCAGGAAGATCATGTGTGGATCAAATATTTGGTTTGCGACTGACCACAGACAAATGTCTGAGAGTAAACAAAAAAGTTTTCTGTGGATTTGTTGATCTGAAGCAAACCTTTAATAAGAGGAATAGAATTAAACTCTGAGTAGTTCTAAAAGAGTATTCAATGGTTAGCTCCAAAAAGCAATAAAAGCAATATATACAGGTAGTGAAGCGAGTGTAAGGGTTAGCGGACAAGTGAGTCATTGGTTTGATATTAGGTAGGGTTTTCGGCAGGGATGCGTTGTGTAATTACAAGTATTTTAAAGGTTATTTACTAATGCTGGAAAGCTAGATAGAGAGATATCCAGGAATATAAACGAGGGTGGTATGGTTATCCGCAGTAGAAGAGCCATTGCCGGAAGTAAAAATATGACAAAAAAAGCTAAAATTGCCATATATAATTCTGTACTTGCACCCACTGAGCTGTACGGTAGCGAGACCTGAGCATACCAAGAAAATGATAGGTGTAAATCAAATGCGGTTGACTTGCATTTCCTGCGGAATATATGCTGTAAAATACTAATTGACAAAGTCAGTAATGAGTGGATCTGGTTTGGGCATGTTGAGCGAATGGAGGGAGAACGTCTGATTTAACCAGTATATTTAGGTAAAGTGAATGACAGTGTACCTAGATGCAGACCAAGGAAGGAGTGGTGGGAATGTGTGAATGAGACACTACAGCGATAAGATGTAAAGAGTCGCAGAAACATAAGAGCTTGCATGAAAAGATGTGTGGATGTAGAGGCAGAAAAATAGTATGCCAGAATAGGGATGTGAGGAGAGACAATGTTAAGAACTGTGTGACGAGGAATCTCAGCGGAATAATTAACGTCTGAAACGAACGATCTTGAATACTCATTGGTCCACGTGAAGAGCTTTGCTTACTATCTGTTCACTTTATAAAGGCCCCTCCAAACCAGCTGTACTTCTTTGTAATTTACTCGTAAAGGAAAAATCACATGAAAACATAGCTTAAACCATGATGAAGCTTAATTTATTGCGCATGAGACAAGTCCCCATTTTTTTATGTACAAAAATTGGTTTGGAAAATATACTTTGCGAAAGGATGAAAACAGTGTTTTTCGCTTTCATATTTAAGCTATACATACGTGAAAATGAAATTGCAATATACTAACAACCATTAACGTAAAATGCATGTCAAGATGCCTGTGCTATCTCTCTTAATATACGTAGTAGAGAGTTATATTTTGGCTTACATTTTTCAGAAAATTTGAAGAAGTGCAATGAAATAATAATGAGGAATGAAAAACTTGAAACCTATTATTTAATATCAAATAATCCTCGAAGTCCGATGAATAGTAGTGTGCGTGTGAGCACACCAAAATATAACTCTCTACTGCGTATAGTGCGAAAGATAGCACATTCATCTGCAAATGCATTTTACGTTAATTGCTATTAATATATTCAAGTTTCGGTTTCTCGTATGTATAGTCATAATATGTAAGCGTCTGTATGATTTTTTACAAATTTTTTACCTATTTGAGTTCAAAGATGTCGTCTTCAAAAGTAAAGCAACGACAGAGTGACGCGAAAAATCCACGATTTTCATCTTTTCGCAAAGGATATTTTCCAAACCAATTTTTGCGCATACACGAATGGGGACTTGTCTTATGCATAATTAAGTGAACTTTATCATGGTATAAGCTGTGTTTTCATGAGATTTTTCTTTTCGCGTAAATTACAAAGATGTACAGCTGTTTTAGATGGGCCTTCATAAAGTGAACGAGTAGTAGTGGTTGTGTTCGAAGTAAAGTATCTGAATCTTACTGAGATTATCAGTCATAATAAGAAATTAACACTTTAAAAATATTTTTTTTTCTTATCGCCTTGGCAGTCTAGTCTGGCCCAGATCTGACGCTGGTGTGCTATAACGAAAATAAAAATTGCTAACTGTCAATCATCAAGCTTTTCTCACCAGTGCAGGTCAGAAAAAATTACAAGATATTTAAAATGATAAAAAATATATATTAATTTTGATATTTTTTCTCTGAAATAGAAAAATTACCAGAATAATATTCTTATGTATTTTAATAGATTTTATTTCAATATGAGAAACACTGTTTTAAAATAATATTTTAAGTAATTACACCATATTTTTTTTAATAAATGAGTTATCCTCTTTTGTTGTTGGAAGTGAATTGTAATATTAGGTAGTCTAGTGGTAGTGCATGCGGTTTACAAAGATAGGCGGTTGGCGTTCTATTCTCGGTGTTTGCGAATTTTCTGCGAAATTGTTTTTCTATAGGTTAGTATATTTTAAGAACTGTCAATACGTTCAATAATTATAATTGTTGTTAATTCAAATATTTTTTGTTATTCAAATTTTTCCATGTAGTTTGGCCTACAGTTTTTAACACCATGCTTCTAGGAGAGAAAAACATCTTCTTCAGTAATTTATTTATTATTTTCTATTTATATAATTCACTGAAACTTAGATTTAATCAGTCCACATATACGTCGTTACGAGAATTGATGTCACGACAGTTTCCGGATGAGAGGAGCATCCGCATGCGTCATGCGTCCAA